>JAODPA010014062.1:0-13365 GCA_025585075.1 Nepenthes mirabilis
AATATATATAATAGAGTTGATGGGTACATCAGTAACGGGCATATTTACATTTAGACGGTCAACGCTCATGAAGGAGAAATGACCTAGATTCACAGCGGCCTATTTACGCTTGGATGGTCAACGCTAGCCGTTGACCGGACGAAAGGTTGATGAGCTATTAAAAGCCCAAGAGAATGATGGACAACTTGGACCTAAAACAGTCAACGCTTCTGTTGATCGGAACCGTGACTAGAAGACTAGCAGAGGACTAGGACTTATGTAGCCCAAGCCAAGATTGGCTCACGTGTCCATCCTCAAACCACAACGATCTTCTCCTCAAATTACGCGCTCTCCACAGAAGGCAACTACTATTATAATAGTTGCTTCCAGAATCAATGCGCATCCCTAAAGGAAGGTGTCATAATCTTTTTCCTATCTAATGAAAACCCTGGTAGTTATAGAATGCAGAAAGAAAGCAATCAATCCAACAACTGTTACAGCCATAAAGGCTGCACTCCAAAAAAGGCAACGGTCTTAATAGAGCGTGAATATCAAGCCCTTCTACATAAGAAAGATAGCCCAGCATGGCGGTTATAAAAGGTCATAGAGTTTTCACTCCTAAGGCACGTTCTAATTTGCCTGCAAAAGCTTTTTCTTGCAAAGCTCTCATGCTTTCAATACTCATGTACATCTGCGCTTTCTCTCTCTCTGCTACTACGTTCCTAGCTAACTCAGTACTTAGAGATCTCACTCCTTACGAGCAACCAAAGTCTCTTTACTTACGAGAGCAATCCCACTCCCACAAACAGTCTTCGCATTCATGTCGCATCTTATTGCATTCATCTTCTACCTTTGAAAGTTGTTACTGATTTGAGCGTTAAAATATTTTCAGTGGGGTAATATTTTGTGAATATCTGACCACTTGTTCATAGTTGTGGTGTGCAGGATCTAGACTCAATGAACGAAGTTGAATTTAAACAGACGATTTGACTCGAATCTATTCAAAATTTAGATCTAAGACGCATCATTGGTGCCGTCTATAGGAAGCTTATGAAAAGCCTATCACTTTTCACAACTACTTCCCTCTTTAATTCCACCATTAGTGTTATCAATCAGAATGGTAAACACCAGAGCGTAAGCTAGTGATCCCGTTAGATATGCGGTCTCACCGGACCAGGACTACTCTACTAATAACCTGGTCAATGGGGTGGTCAATGTGGTACCCGTACCCTTTTTTTCAAAATTTGGTGGAACACATGAGCAACATGAACAAAATGGTCATAATGCTCTATGCCCGCCAAGAAAATACAAAGCAGGGGGCTCCGTCCTCAACAGTCCCTACTCCAGCCTCCAGGAGAGGATGCTAGAAGAAGAAGAGGCCATCCAAGAAGACCAGGAGGTCGGGCAACAATCAAGCCCTGGAGGCCTCCCACGCCCAGAGCCATCTAAGGCTCGAAGGATGTTTGGGCAGCATGATTCTAGAGGAGAGTTCAAAATAGAGGAATCCCCGATACTCTCAGTCAAAAATTAGGTCTCAGGCTCAGGAGGGAGCCTCCATGATCGTTAGATCCACTAGTAGTAGTAGCCGGCTGGTTACGCGCCACACTGGAGAAAGGAGTTGAGAACCTACCTTAATTTCAAAAGATCTATCAATCCCACCTGAGTGGATTCGAGGGTGGAGAAGATCTGAAACCGCGTGTTCAAAGATGACGAACACGCCATAGATTTGGATAGATCTCCTTTTACAACAGAGATCTTGAATCACCCTTTGCTGGAAAAGTTTAAGATGTCAACCATTGACTCTTTCGATAAGAGTGCTGATCCTATGGATTACCTAGATCACTTCCATACCCATCTGAGTCTATAGGGGTTGGAGGACGCCGCGATATGCCATTGCTTTTCACTCACTCTAAAGGGAGACGCCCGCATCAGGTTCCACTGGCTCCCGTTAGACTTGATCCGGAGCTTCCATGAGCTCACCGACCTCAATAGGCGCAATACGCTTCCAGCCGCTGGGAAGAGTAGTAGCCATGTCATCTCTCCCACATCAAATAGAAGTAGGGAGAGAATCCAAGAAAGTTCCTGGATCGCTTCGCTGTAGAAGCTAGAAGGATCCCAGCTTACTGATGAGATAAAGTTTAGCAGTTTTATCTCCGCGTTGACACACGGGAACTTCTTTAGGCACCTGGAGCAAAAGAATCTGCATAGCTTCCAGGAAGTGAAATCTATCACCAGGGTCTATGCAACTGCCGAAGAGGTCAACGAGGCTAAGAGTCCCAAAAGGACCGAATAGCCTCGCTCTTTCCCGATGAAGGAAAAGAGGAAGCACAACAGTGGCAATCACTCCTGCAGGAAACAACATAGGACCGAAGCATCAAAGCGAAGGGGTTATGGGCCGATCAACCTTACACCCCTGACTCATAAGCGCTCCAACGTCCTCATGTAGATCCATGGAGGAAAGTTCCTTAAGTGGCCCAAACCACTTAAAAAAGCGGAGGGAGGAAATCGAGCTAAGTACTGTGATTCTTATCAATCTTCTGAATACTCCACAGAAGA
The DNA here is from genome assembly GCA_025585075.1 of Nepenthes mirabilis. Taxonomy (NCBI): domain Eukaryota; kingdom Viridiplantae; phylum Streptophyta; class Magnoliopsida; order Caryophyllales; family Nepenthaceae; genus Nepenthes; species Nepenthes mirabilis. The sequence continues at coordinate 2,536 of JAODPA010014062.1, forward strand.
CTGTAAGACGCTCTAGCGGGAGATCGAGAAGTCCATTTGGAGGGGCTACCACACTAGGTTCATTAGGAACCCTAGGCAGAGCTCTGGCACCTCAGGTGGGAAAAGACCAGAGCTTTCCCATCAACGAAATCGGGTCGCAGTTGGAGTGGTCAATATGATCACAACCCGACCGGTCAAAACCCCAGGGTAAGGAGTAGTGAATTAGGCAGAAGAAGCAGTGCACAGAAGACAATATCATTAGATTTAGTGATAGTGACATGGACAATGTAATCTCTCCCCATGCAGATCCTCTTATTATATCTACACTCATTTCGGATGATAACATTGACTATCAACTAAAACATGTCTTTTTCGATAATAAAAGTTTCAGAGATTTGTTTTATCTTAATGCATTTTTAAAGTTTGGTTTAAAAAAAGCCAATTGAAACCCATCAAAGGCCTGCTCTATGGCCTTGACAATGAATCAGTAGCCGTCCAAGAAACGATTCAGTTAGAGGTTACCTTGGGCACATATCCAAGAACGGTGAATCGTACACTCACCTTCTTGGTCATTGACCTACCATCTGTGTACAATGCTATTCTAAGCCGTCCATACCTAACAGTATTCAGAGCCATCACCTCAATACCGTATCTCAAGATGAAGTTCCGAACAGCATGCAATATCGATAAAGTGTTTGGTGACCAAGTCACTGGAAAGACATGTTACATGTCCTAGATTACTCCAAGTGGTAGCACTAAGATGGCAAGGGAACTCAACCATCAAGATGAGGCAACCTTACAGCAGGTGTAGCCTGGTAAGGCAATCGATCTAATCCCACTGAATCCGGAGGACTTGGAAAGGTGGTATGGATTGGGGGCTCACTCTCCAGGATACTGCAAGACGAGCTAATATCGTTCTTACGACAGAACGCTGATATTTTTACGTGGACTCTCACTGATAGACCTGGAATTTCAGTTGGAGTAATGGTCCACAAGTTGGGCCTCAATTCCGACTGCAAACCCATTAGACAGAAGTAGAGGAAGCCCTCAATGGAGAAACTCATCGCCATCCAAGAGGAGGTGGAGAAGTTGCTGGACACCGACTTCATCATAGAAGTCCAATACCTTAATTGGCTCTCTAACTTTGTTTTGGTAAAGAAAAGTAATAAAAAATGGCGGATGTGCGTTGATTTTAATGACGTTAACAAAGTCTGGCCAAAATATAATTTCCCATTACCCAGGATTGATCTATTAGTGGACTTGACATTTGAACATAAGCTGCCGAGCTTCATGGATGCATATTCGGACTACAACCAGATCCAGATGAGCCCAAAAAATGAGAAGCATACCTCATTCATGACTGATCAAGGCACCTACTGTTATAAGGTCATACCTTTCGGTCTAAAGAACGCAGGTGCCATTTATTAGAGGCTCGTGAATAAGATGTTCAAAAAGCAAATCGGCCGCAATATGGAGGTATACGTTGATGACATGCTCGTCAAGTGCAAGTCCACCAGTGACCATATTAGCAATTTGGTTGAGTCCTTCGAGATACTCCGTGTGCACTAGATGAAGTTAAATCCTTCAAAGTGCGTCTTTAAAATATCCTCAGGAAAGTTTTTGGGTTTCATCATCTCTTAGTGAGGGGTCAAAGAAAACCTAGAGAAGATAAAAGTCCTCACGGGCATGTCTCCGCCGTGGAGCGTCAAGGAAGTCCAGAGGCTAACCGGACGACTGGAAGCACTGTCCCGCTTCTTGACAAAGTCGGGGAACAAGTACAGCCTTTCTTTAAGGCTCTAAGGGGACAAAAGCGAACGGATTCTAATGGACTGTAGAATGCCAGGCAGCCTTCAACGAGTTAAAGTAGTACCTGACCAGTCCACTGTTGCTAACGTCACCCAAGGACGGAGAAGAGCTGTACCTCTACCTGACAGTGTCAGAGGTGGCCATTAACTCTATTCTCATACGCCAGGACTCCAACGTTCAGCGGCCGATCTACTATGTGAGTAAGACGTTGATCGGTGTAGAAACATGCTACTCGCATGCTAAGAAGCTTGCTTTTGGCACTTGTCTTCTCCGCCCAGAAGCTAAAACCTTATTTCCAGACTCATCGCGTGGTCGTTTTGTCCGACCAGCCACTGAAGAGCATTATCTAAAAATTTGATGTTTTCGGATGGCTGGTTAAGTAGGCTATTGAGTTGGGAGAGTTTGACATTGAATTCTAGCCTTGACCAGCCATCAAAGGGCAGGCTCTGACTGACTTTATTGTTAAAACCACGACACCAATTTCCGATAAACAGCCCATTGAGGATGTAGAACAACACGAGAAAGAGCCAATATGGGTTCTTAACATAGACGAATCGTCTACGGATTCAGGTAGCGGTGTCGAAGGGGTCTTACGGATCCTAAACGGGTTTAAGGTGAAGTACTCCCTTAAACTCGACTTTTCGGCCATTAATAATGTTACTGAATATGAAACCTTGTTGGCTAGATTATGACTTGCCAAAGAATGCTTAGTTAGGTGGCTGACTGTCTATAGTGACTTAGAGCTGATCGTTAACCAAGTCAATGGGAGTTTCGATGTGTGCAACCCTCTTTTAGCCAAATACTTGGCTAAGGCAAAGGATGCCATTCAGATATTCGACAAGCTGAATATAGTTCACATTCCCAGAATTGAAAATTGGAAGGCTAACCAACTTACAAGAGCAGCGGTGGCCGAAAATCCAGAGCAGTATTTGAGGAATTTACAGAAAATCCTGAGCACTCCCAGTACCGAGGAACAAGAAACGATGCAAATCTCTGATACGGAGAACTTGATGACGCCTTACCAGAGATACCTGATGGATGGAGCACTGCCAGATAGCACGGACACAGCCAAGCGGATCAAGAAGACGGCCGACTGGTACACTATAGTCGATGGGTTGCTGTATTGTCGTGGTTACTCGACTCTGTATCTCCGGTGTCTTACTCCCGAGGAGGCCGACTATGCTTTGAGTGAAGTCCACTTTGAGATATGCAGATTGCACATTAACAAAAAAATCTAGTTTTCAAAATCATACGATAGAGAAATTACTAGCCGACGATGAATAAGGACGTCCTTGAATTTGTGAAGAAGTATAATAATTGCTAGCTTCACAACAATCTTCATCACCAGCCACCCGCTGAGATAAGATATCTTCAAACTCCTTAGCCTTTTGCGCAATTGGAGCTCGATATTCTCAACCCATTTTTTATCGCGACTGGGCAAAAGAAATTCATCATCGTGGGCATCGAATACTTCACCAAATGGGTTGAAACCACCCCGCTAGCCAAAATCACAGAGCACAATGCCTTAGAATTCACCCACCAGAGCACAGTGTACAGATTTGGCATTTTTGAGATTATTATGATTGATAACAGAACCCAATTCTCAAAAAAATACTTCACCAAGTATTGCACCAATTTAGGTATCAGATTGATCCATACTTTGATGGCATACCCCCAAGTAAACAGATAGGTGGAGGTCATTAACTACACACTACTCCATGATCTGATGGCCAAGCTGGAAGACACAGGGGGCTCTTGAGTCGACGAGCTTCCCTCCGTCCTATGGTTATATTGGACGACTCTTAAGGAACCAACTCATGAGACACCCTTCAGTCTCTGCTACGGAAATGAAGTAGTAATTTCAGTTGGGATCGGGCTTCTAAGTCTAAGGGTCAAAACTTTTGACATATTTGGTAGTTTTCGAAAACTTAGAGAACACCTAGACTTACTAGAGGAGGCCCATAACGTTGTTAGGATGTGGACTGCAACTTACCAACAACGAGTCGCTCACTATTATAACAAGAAAGTGAAAGCACGGTAATTTAAAATTGGGGACTTGGTCTTGCGAAGTATAGAGGTTACGAGCAAGACCGCCAACTAGAATAAGCTTTTCCCAAATTGGAAAGGCCATTTTCTAGTTTCAGCCATCCCGAGGAACAAAGCATACAAACTTCGAACCTAAAACGGCAAGTTGGTCCCACAGAAGTAGAACATGATCAACCTTAAGCACTACTTCCAGTAATGGTACAAGTAGGTCATCTATATTGCATGTATATGCCTATAATGTATATATTGTCATTAATAAAAGAAAAAGTCTTTTGCCATTGTGCCATGTTTCTCTCTTTTCTTTTTCTGTTCTATATCCATGTGTGTATGTTTGTAGGGTTATACAAACGACCTAGATTTCCTCTAAATCGGGTGGAGTTTTACCCGTTCGTAACTAAACCCTGGTTATTCAGACGACCCATTAGCGGTCGTATTAAATCTTGGTTATCCAAGCGGCCCATAAGAAGTCGAATTAAACCTTGGTTATCCAGGCGGCCCATGAGCAGTCGAATTAAACTCTGGTCATCCAGGTGGCCCATTGACTGTCAAATTAAACCTTGATCATCCAAGCGGCCCGTTTGCAGTCAAAATCTTACGGGGTTTAAACAACACACGTGACAACCTCTTTCGTAAGGAGATAGTGTGATCAGTCAACGACAGTCGACAGGAGCAAAGTGCTCTGTCCAAAAGCTGGCCACCCAAGTTCACACCTGTGTAGCGCCACCAAGCCTCAACTCACGCACGAGTATAGAACAGGCTCAATACGATATCAAGATTTTCCTTGGTACCTTCTCCAGGATTTAAGTCTATCAGAGATCGCCACAAAGGTCTCAAATGCTATGAGGCGGACGACCAATTTACATACAATACACCAAGTCGGCTGGCCAATGCAAGAACGAGTAATTGAAAAATAACAACAAAGGCAAAGACACAGAACATTATTAAAATAACCATTCTATTTATTATGTCTGTGCATTCACGACTACATACAAAAAGCACAATGGTACAAAAATCTATGGTGGAACAGAACTCCCAGGATGAGGCGGCGGTGGACCCGGATCCTCTAGGACTGTGCCACGAAGTTCTCGCAACGGTTGGCAGAACGGTTTGTGAGGTTAAGGAAATCAACTGGAAAGCTAGGGTCAACCAACCGTGCAATGCGTCAACTAAGGTTAATACCTTCCCACACCCGTGTCCACAGCATCTTAGAGACCTCATAGGGATGTATACGAGTGGAAAACTCGTTTTCTAGCGATACGATCTGTCCTGAGAGTTGGTCGGCGCACCTCACCACCCGGTCAGCTTCCTCTCTCAACCTGGAATTCTCCTCTTGCAGTTTGATGTTTTCCTCCTTCAGGCTTGATAACTCAAATTGAAGAGAAGCTGTCTCCTCCAGGTGCACCACCTTGAGTAGCTCAATTTCCTCCTCGAACCAGACGATCTCTCTATCATGGTCTGAGATCACCAAGTCCCGCTGGCGTAGTCCCTTGTTGGCTGCACTAGTTATTTTCTCCTCCTGTAAGAGCCAAAAACGCTAAACAATAGCAACGGATGAAAAAAAAAGAAGGAAGATTTCTAAGGTTTGTTTGCCAAACTCTGCGCTTTGGCCTTACTGGCCTGCTTCATGACCTTGAGCCTGACGGTGGAGGACTAAAAAGAGTAATCTCCTGGACAGGATCTGTAGAGGCTTCTGCAGCTGACTCCTCTGGCAACTCCACAGTAAGGCCAACCGCCTCAGCAGGCTCCCCGATGGCAGACTCTTCCATTAACTCAATGCTGATGCCAACCGCTTCTAAGGGATCTCCGGCGGTTGGCACCTCAGGCGCCTCCTAGAGTTCTTCGGTAGCAGGCTCCTTAGGCAATTTAGCGGCCTAGGCAACGGGAAGCTCTGTGGGTGCCTCCAAGAGCTCTCTGGCAGCTGGCTCCTCAGGCAACTTAGCAGCCTGCACAGCTAGATGCTCCGCAGGTGACTCTAACAATACAACCAGGTGTTCCGGTTGCGGTAGAGCAAGAACAATGCTACTCGCAGTAGAGCGCAGCCTGTCCTTATATGCCTTCACAGCAGTCTCAACACCGCCAGTACCAGAGCGATCACCAGTTCCAGTGAACCGGCTAGCCATGACGTAGTCCAGCTTTGTGGATGAAGAAGAAGGCATTACCGTTGCCGCCTTCTTTTGCTTTGGACTTCCGGGAGTTTCTTTAGTGGAAGGAGCGTCGGTAGACTCAATCGTGATGGCGCCAACCTTCCTCTTTTGAGGAGGAACCCTCATCTTCTGGACTAGAGAGTAGGTCCCCTACGAGTTTTAGTGGCTTCCTCCTTGGAAACCAAATATTTCCTCCTAAACTTGTCAAGGTATTTCCTCACTAGTGCCAGTAGTGGCTCCACGGACTCCACCTCAGCCTCCTTGGGTGACCCGGTGAAAAAACTGGGGACCCTACCCCAATCCCAGGACAAAGGCCATGAGTCTCCGATACACACGTAGAAGTAATGATCCTTGAAATGCTTCAACGAGTCATAGATGGCTTTGCTGACAAGAAGGTCTTTGGGGGAGAGAGAGATCTAGTTCCCACTCTGGGTGAACCGAAACATCACTGTGATTGCCTCTTCGTCAGCAACCGTGAATGATGGCGGAGGAAGATGCACAACGTGCAGAGGTATCACATGATATTAGTATGGAGCCGTGTGATGGGAACCCTAAGCGCTGTGAAGATGTCCAACAACTCCTCTAGAACGGGGATGCGAAGCCCACTCCTCAGATGAGCCTCTTATATAGTGATGTAACCATCAGGAGGGGAGCACGACTTATCCTCCTCTCTGGGCATCCGGAAGACGATCTGCTTAGGGATGTTGCACTCAATGTACAACTCCCTCACTTCACTGGCCTTAATCACTGAAGTGATCTGAGTTATAGAAGATGCCATGGGAATGGAAGTAGGAAGAAAGCAGAATACTTAGAATATTTTTCAGGAAGAGAGAGTGGAAAATTTGAAATGAAACTAACGGAATACTTAAAGGTTTGCAAACATTTGAGAAGGGCTGTCCATTGAAAAGGCACACCCATCATTATTGACACGTATCACTTCCGAAAAGGGTGTAGTCAAATTAGATCCTCTTGAGCATTAATTATCGAGATCGTAAATTTGCTGCATGCAGACACGTGGCCAATATTTTAACTGACAGTCCGACGGTATAATGGCACGTTGTTTTGATTCCTATAAGTTCTCCGGATTCTAGCCTTGGAGGTTAACGAATTCGGTTGGCATTTTCTTCAACAAGTTTTTTGGATTCCAGCCTTGGTAGTCACCGAATCCGGTCAACATTTCCTTCAGCAGGTTCTTTAGATTCTAACTTTGACGGTTAACGAATCTGGTCAACACTTTCTTCACCAGTTTTTCAGATTCTAGTTTAGACGGTCAACGAATCCGATCAATACTTCCTTCACCAGTTCTCCAAATTCTGGCCTAGACGGTCAACAAATTTGATCAACAATTCTCTTCAGCCAGTTCTCCGGATCTTGACTTAGCGGTCAATAACTCCAAGCAACATGATCGACAGACCAATAGTCATTTCCAGCTTCCTCACCAAGGTGTCTCAATCAAGTGCGTCCCATCGTAAACATGCTAGAGGCCGGTGTCCCAAACCAACAGTATGGGGGGCTAGTGATAGGTACGCTAGTAACGGGCTGGCTTACGAAGGAGAAACAGTCCAGATCCATAGCGGCCCATTTATGCTTGAATGGTCAATGCCAGCCATTGACTAGACAAAAGGTTAATGAGTCAATAAAAGCCCAAGAGAAAGACAGACCACTTGGACCCAAGACGGTCAACGCTTCCGTTGACCAAAAGCGTGACTAGAAGACTGGCGGAGGACCAGAACTCACGCAGACCAATCCAAGATTGGCCCACCTGTCTGTCCTCAAGCCACGATGGTCTTCTCCCCAAATTACGTGCTCTCCATAGAAGGCAACCACCATTGTAACAGTTGCTTCCAGAGTCAATCGGCATCCCTGAAGGAAGGTGCCAGAATCATTTTCTTATATGCTAGAAACCCTAGCGGTTATAAAACGTAGAAGGAAAATAATCAATCCAATGACTATTACAGCCATAAGGGCTGCACACCAAAAAAGGCAACGGCCCCAACATAGCACAGGTATCAAACCCTTCTGTACGAGGAATGTATCCCAGTACGATGATTATAAAAGGCCATGGAGTTTCTACTCCTTAGGTACGTTCTCACTTGCTTGCAAAAGCTTTCTCTTACAGAGCTCTCATACTTTTAGTACTCGTGCACATTTGTGCTTTCTCTCTCTACTACTACGTTCCTAGCGAACTCAATACTATGAAAGCTTACTCCTCACGAGCAACCAAAGCCTCTCTACTTACGAGAGCAATCTCACTCCCACAAATACTCTCCGCATTCATACTGTATCACATTGCATTCACCTTCCACCTTTGAAGGCTATAATTGACTTGAGCGTCGAAGAGTTTTCGGTTGGATAATATTCTGCCGACACCTGACCCATTGTTCGCAGTTGTGATGTATAGGATATAGACTCAGTGGATGGAGCTGGATTCATACGGATGACGTGATTCAAATCTGTTCAAAACTTAGATTCAGGACGCATCAAGAGTGTTCATTATTTCAAGTTTTAGATTCAAAAAAATATTTGTGTGAAAATATATTTTAATATGTATATAAAATTTAAATTATAATTCGAATAAATTTAGATTGAATTATCAAACATTCTATTCGAATTCTACACATTACAACGTCAAATAAAAGGTTAAAAAATATGTAATTTACTATTCAATATATCATTCAATATTCAAATTGATAACTTTTTTTAACTATTGAAAGCAGGAGAAATTATGAAGATATGAAAGAAAGGGATGGAGGATTCGGCTTCATAATATGTGGAAGGGCAAGTGTTTGGAAGGCTTTTGCTTTGTTATTAATTTTTGGGTTCTCTTCCTTTTTTAGGGAAATTGGATATATTTATAGGTATATTATTAGTTGATATTGATTTTTTTAAAGATGAGTAATAAATTACAATTTGAATGGTTTTATTAGTTAAGAATTGAATAATTCAATCGTCTTTTATATGTGCTTTGCATGGGAAGTTTTATGTAAACAGTTCAATAGATAATATTGCTGAGCAATGAGCTTTAATTAGGTAATCATTGGCTATGTTAATTATAAAATATATTAACTGTCTATTTAATATAACTATTCGACTAAAATAATGATTCCATTTGATTAACTACTTAGTCAGATTAATCATTCAATTTATTTTTTAGATATCTAGCTATTTGATCCTACAATTCAATCTTTTCTGTATCCTTTTAGTCTCTTAACCACTCAATTATTCTTCTAATTTCAATTCTTTTTTGTCAATGCAAGATTATGTTCTTTAAACTTGAGCCTAATTAGTTGATTGATGCTTTCTTCTTCATGGACTTAATGTTCATCGGCTCATTATATTAATCAATTAGGTTAACCCTATTTAAGTTTTAGCCAATATATTTGAATACAAAATTACTCTTTGACATTTATCTCATTGTTTAACTTTTTAAATCTGTCAATTATTTTAACATAATTATAAATGGTTACCAAAATCTCCGACCATTATTTATGAGCAACTATAAAGCTAATGAGAATATGTATAAGCCACGCTATAGAACCTTATCTTAGAAATGTTGATAAAAATAGCGTTTAGAGGTGGTAAAATCTATTCTTATGATTCAAAATTTTATCAAATACACACAAATCAATAGAAAAATTTATATATTAGTCATCATCAACCACCGAACATATGCACATAAAATAATTTAAATGCAGTAAAATAATAACACAAGATTTGGTTATAAAGCAAAATTCTAAAATCACTGAGTTTTGAAAAATTTTTCTGGACAATTAATTGCCAAATTAATAAATTTACTCTACTGAGAAGCGTCAACCTATAAACCAACTGACAGACTTACTATTCCTAACTGATTGACTTCGAACAGTTGACTATTTTAGACTTATTTAAATTTAATACCAATAATTTCTCTCGGTAGATCTCCAAATCACGAACTCTCCAAATCAACTTGGACATCCAATCTCTATTCTCCCCGGAGTAATATAACCCCAACGCTCGTTGGAATAAGGTTAGTGGAGAGAACTCTCCGAGCTTTTGGTCAATATAATTTTCAAATTGTAGTAATGGCTGGATAACCACAAACGTATAACGAGATTGAGCATGCAGGTTTGCTTATTTGAAGCATTTTATCATCAACAGATCAAAACGCGGAGTTCCAATCTTCTTCCGCTAGGGTTATGGGGAACGAACGGGGCTGCTCTGTACTACAGCATTTTTCCTGGCGTCCAATTCTTTGGAAGAGTCGCTGGAGGTAGAAGGGTGGAGGCCGTATTCGCTGGTGTCGCCGTCGTACAAGCCGCTGCCCCATTCTTGAGATCCCAATGCCGCCTGCCGAAATTCGTTCAGCTTCCATCTGTTTGCGGTGGCATCATCGTCGGAGTTGCCGTCCGAGGAGCTAGACGCAGTGCTTTTGCCTGGCCTTCCTCCTTCATTTAAGTCATCCAATGGTACGTCCCCTTCAAGTGCCCGTGCAATCTGTCATTGAGTTCAAAATTGGTGGTCAGTTTAACAACCAGTTGAGTCTTAACACATTTGTGCTATGAATACATTGACTTAATAGTTTAGTATATTATTAAATATTACGTAATGTCTCCTTCCATTTCGGAATTTTAATTGATTCAAAAGATTTACTTTTAGAAATGAAGTCAATTGATGGCATTAGCAGTGTCACTACACCTGGCTCATTTTGAGGCGTCTGCAGGCGAAATGACGAATGCAAGCAGTGGCGCAACCCACCATGCGCACCATTTCTATTGGGTCATAGTTCCCCTTGAGCCTTGAATCGGCCAGCTCATTGAAATTTCCATCTTCGAGTGTCTTTGTGAGAAGCGGTCTTGTCTGTTAAATTCATTATTTT
>JAODPA010014073.1:0-13365 GCA_025585075.1 Nepenthes mirabilis
TGCCATTTTCTTTAAATCTCAAAACTCAAATCGATACTCGGGCGACCGAGCTGACGCATTTCGGGCACCGGCCCAATAATTTTAAATATCCTCTAAAATTTGATAATATTTAATTAAGTTTTATCACACCCAAATTACCTAAAATAATAAATAAATCCAATTAAATTGAATAAAAATTCGGGATATTACATGATGCCTTAGGTTTCATAAGAATCTTATGCGAAAGTTTAGGTTAGAGTAAGATTGATCAAATAAGTAGATGAAGGCGTAAGATGATTAAATTAGATCGGATAGTTCTAGTTACCCTTATTTAAATGACTTAGATTAGAACTGAGTCAGAATCAGTCGTTAAGTCTGATTGTCTAGTTACGGTATCCTAATTAATATCTTAATTAAGTTAAGTTAGTTCACTTTGGTCAGAGTTAAGTTAGGATCAGTTAGTTATATTTGATCGCATAGTATTTAGTGTCCTGGTTAATATTTGAGTTGAGTTGCAATCTAACCTATATTGTTTTTATTTCAGAAAGAATATTAGCAGCCACCTTGATACCTAAATGAAGGATTGCTTGGGATGATGGCCAACCGTGAGATCAAGAAGAAGAATATGCAAATTTGCTTACAAGGATGGCGAGACTTAAAGATCTTGGAGGATCTAGTCCGGATGAGAATCAGAAGAAAGAAAAGTTGAAGGAGTATACCTTGAGGATTAACTTAGGTTAATCTTGACCCAATGACTAGAATTGGGGATACTTGGTTTGCATGGCGGGTAAGATGGATAAGGTGAAATAGAGGACTCGAGGTCAGGATGACTCAGAGTCAATTTTTAGTGTTAGTGAATCCGAGAGTGTTGCTTTATGCCCAATTTAATAATAATAATAATAATAAAGTGCTTGAATTTTAAGGTGGCGCGAATCATGTAGAAGTTACAATGTGGATCCTGAGAATCACCCGATATCCGAGAGGGGATAAGGTAATATGTGCCTTATATAAGTCAGAAGGCAAAGCCAACCAAAAACGGTTGATGAGAAAAGAGTCATGGGTTAAGAGGATAATGAGATAATGTGAAATGTGTTTGTGGATACTTTTATAGACAAATATTCTTTCCGATGAGTTTTTTGGGAGCATGATTTTTACTGTGGACAGTCGACCACATGATCGAGGATGGTCCTTATTTCATGGGTCAGACGGTGAAGAAGTCTAGTGCCTTAGATTGAGGCCTTGCGATGATGGCACAAGGCGTAAAGGTGTTATCTATCGTGGAGGAAGGCGTGATCTTTAAGTTTTAACATTTTAGTATGTGTATTATTTTGAAATTTTGAGTCTATATTTTCATATTGTGTTTTTCAAGTTTATCTGTCTGTTTGAGGATCTTAGACTTGTGCTAGTTATATTAATGTCTACGATATTTTCTTAGGCCGTAGATATAATTGGTTAGATTGATTTGAATTGTTTTGTGGTACCGATTTTTGATCTGATTTTGGTGGTGTTTTGGTTAGTGGGTCGTCATGCCAAGTATGAATAGGGTTTGTAAGGATATTATGTCTTGCGATCTGATTGTGGAATGTTAAGTATGAGACAAAGTTGGTCGAGATATCAAGAAATTAGTATCGTTGTGGCTGCAAGTCGTTTAATCAAGATATGTGTCTAATTTATTTTGTATATGAGATCACATCTGGAAGTTATCTTGTGATCACTTAGAAATTTTGGCTGTGTAAGCATTTGAGAATATTTCTTAGAGGAAAAGATTAGATTGATTTATCTTCGATCGGTAATTTGAGGTTATGTCTGAGACAGCACCAATATTTTTAAGGATTCCATATAGAATCCAAAAAGTATTGGTCAGGTGCCGCTTTTGGATGCGTTAGAGCATCTAAGGTTGGTAAGAGGAATTGATGAGTTTACTTGTGAATGACTGAAAATTTTTATTGTTTAGGAGGTGAATGGTTTGATAAGTGGGCACTATGAATTAATAGGTGATTTATTTGATCTATTGCGAAGGTTTGATAATTTCTGAATCTGATCTGTATCCATAGTGTTGTTGATCGTAGATTATTGAAAGTTATGCCGGTGATAGCATTTAGCATAAAGATATGGTTATTGCATGTTTTGGTAATGCCATTTGGGTTTATAGGCATATTCGTATTTCTATGGACTTTATGGATTGGATCCTCATGCCATACTTAGGTCAATATTGTGATAGCCTTATCAATAAATTTAAGAAATTATAAGAGATGTATGAACTCAGTTTAAGGACTGTGTCATGAATTAGGAAGGCAATTTACCATGTGCTCAATTGGGAGAGAGTATGAGTTTGATTAAATGAAGTGTCATGTTGGGTATGTAGTTTCTTTAATAGCATGTATATGGTTCTGTAGAGATTTGAGTGATGGCTCATTTGGGAATGACTGAATGATGTAATGAAAGTGTGCATTTCTATTGGGTCTGGGTTAATCCGGAAGATGTCTGTTAAGTGTTTCTCGAAATCTATAGCGTCCATAGGGCGTTTGGCTTTGGAGTGATCGGCATTCATTGGAATGAGATATGTGGGAATAATTCTCAAGGCATGGAAGGTAATTGTCGACCACGTTGTTTGGGCTGATTCTTGATGGATCAAATAAATTGTAATAGAATGTGATACTTTTGATAAAGATTTAGGATTATATTTTTCCTGCATCATATGTGAGTGGTTGCGATTGGATTAAGTGGGGGAGAAGTCCCTGATCAGAGTTATTACGCCGGTAGTTTGGAGTTTGCAATTGAGGTCTCTGTTTTGAGAACCTATAGATGTTATTTTTGTAGATAATTATTGTCTAATGATTCTAAGGATCTGAATAGTTGTGTCCTAGGGAGATGATCATGCGACAAAGAAAGCGCGTGAATTTATTTAAGGACTAAAAAGACAAATCTCGGAGTCTTTTAAGGAAAGCGAATATTAGTGTCGATAATTTGGTGTAGGGAGTCTTTAGATTTGAAATGTTTTTGATACTTCATAGGAGATGTTGAAAGGTGAACCGCGAGCAAGTCCTAATGTCTGAACCAATGGGATGATCTACTTTTGATTTGGGAAAAAGAATCGTATTTGAAGTATTGAAGCTTGCAAATTATGAGATGAAAAGTCCTTATAATTTTATTTCAGGGTTGTCAAAATGGCAATGATTTTGGGTGTTTAGATAATTATGAATTAGCTAGCAAGGATGGTCCATTTATCACGAATTTGGATGACGTATTCAGATCAAATAGGTTGTCTTGTTAGTATGCCAACGAGATAATAAACTTACGGAGTATTTACGTTTCGAAGCTTAGGTAGTGATTTAAGGCTGTGCCGAATTTTTAGGTGATCGTTTCAATTATATTTCTTATATTGATTATAATTTGAAAATTATGGGTTCTGCTTTAGATATATCGATACCTTTGAAATGTTTTAGACCTATAGCTATCGTGTAACGGAGGTATCCAATATGGATCAATGAATTCAAGTTGTAAGAGGATTTTTAGTAAGCTAATAAAGAGTTAATCAAAGTTGCACAGCGGGGCGGATGACCATATATTTTAAAGTTTAGTTTAACATTTGAAATGAACGATCTTTTCAAGGCTTAGGATGAACTGAAGTACAAATTTGTTAATTCGTTTAAGGTTCTGAGTTAAATCGGGAAAATAGTCAATAAAATTGTTTTGCCCTCAAATTTGGTGGATTATCATGAAGTCTCCTTTACATCGATGGTTGAGGAAATAGGTATTTGATCGAATTAAGCCTTTGTGGGAGATTAGGGAGTAGTCTTATGATAAGGTTCCAACGTAGATTTAGATACAAAATATTAGACATTGGGAATAAGAATAATTAATCTTGTTAAGATTTTCTAGGAAGGATTATTTCTTCAAAGATGTGTTATAGGAATATGAAGTAAGAATCTGAAAGGATTTTTCCCGATTGATGAATTTTGAGGTTCATAAAATTTTGAGGATGAAATTTTTATACGTGGGGAACAGCTGTAAAGTACCAAATTTCAAATATCGTAATTAGAAGTAATTAAGGTAATATAATCAAAATTAGGTTTAATAAATGTGGAAAAAATAAAGTTTGGGGAACATAGATTGAGGTGGTGGAGGAAGCCCGCCGGGCGCCTTGGGCAACGCCGTAGCAAGCGCAAGATCTGGCAAGCCTGTGCCAGCCCAGGGAATAAAAACTCGTGAGGGTTTATTTTGAGCATTCTTTGGGCTTTCCACATGAAGGAGGGAGAGAGTGTGAGGGAGAAGAGAGATGTGCGATCCCGATCCTGGAATATGATAATTATGGAATAATTATATGGATGAAAATTATACTAAGGTTTAAGTATAATGAAAAATTTGATACCGAATTAAAATGAGGCGAAATAGGCTAAGGAGCACAAGGCACTTGATTACCGTTCAAGCGCTCCTCGAGCGTAAAAATGTGAAAGTTATGCTCGATGGTGCGCCCGAGGCAAGGCGGGAGTGATCCCGACTATGAGCAGTGCACTTGAGCACCGCTCGAGTGCCACTTGAGGGCACATCTGCGAGAGTGGGCGCTCGAATACCACTCGACCGACGCTCGACCGCCGATCAGGTGTTGTGCACATAACCCTCTTTCCCTTTATGTTTTAAAAGGAAGGTGAGGATTTTGGCTGTAGCAGTCGACGTAGTACCGAAGGAGAGAAGGGACGAAGGAGAAAGAATAGAAAGAAAGGAAAAAAATCTTCCGTCCAATCCTAATCAGAGTAAGGGTAACTGTAGATCGAGCTCAGACAAGTATATTTCGGACATTATTTACTATTTTTATAACTTTTCTGTATCTCAAAAATGGTATTTATACTCCAAATCCATATTTCCTCATATTTACCGTAAATAATGCCTGTTTTCCCTGATTAATCAGACAAATTTCATATTTACTGGTATGTACTGCTATATATACCTCTGATTTTATGAAAATATATGTGTTTGGTGTTTGTTTATCGTCCAAAAATTTTGGCAAAGCCCTAGGTACAAAAATTGAAGATTTGATGCTTTATTTTCCTTAATTTATAATATGAAAAAGTTAATTTGTAACGTGATAATTTCACTGATGTGATTTATATTTGAAAAATTTACACAGATTTATACTGTCAAATTTCTAAGGATTTCTAAAGCTAACCTGAAGGATTACAAACTATTACTGTATATTCTAAAACAAACTAAAAAGTTATTGTGAAACTCTGACTGACTTCTGAAATTGAAAAGGTTTCAGTTAAGAAATAAGAAGAAAAATATTTCTGATACTATTAATTAGGACTCAGGATTGATATACAGTCAGGTTAGGTTATCCGACATGCCTTAGAACTCATGATGGTAATCGAGGATAACTCTATCTATGGAGTTATATGTGATCCACCTTTCCTCAGGACATTAACATAGAGGGTAGTTACTATTACTTATCGGCGTTACTGTACTGAATCCCGCGAGAAGGGATGTCCCACGGGAAGAGACAACTGCTACTAGCCTTAGATTGTATTGAGTGAATACAATCTATTGTCAATTATTCACCATTTCTGCTAGTATGATCTACTAGTTAGGTCATTTACTAATAGAAAAGAAGATTTCTTGTATTTTATAGATTTTGTATCGATTTCTGATTTCTAATTTATGTTTACCGATTTCTGATTTTTGAAGCTTAATTATTATCAGATTATGTTTTACTCGTGATTTATAAATATGTTTCTATTCCCTGATAATTCTGTAATCTTCTATATTTAAATTTTGCTATAATTTCTGTAAATCATTGTTTTATAGCATTTATATTTTAATATGTAACTGTTTTCATTTTACTGCATTCTGATCCGTATAAAAATTTTACTGCATGCTTGCATGTACATTATTGGGATTTTGCTCACTGTTTTACTATTTTTTTTAGATAATACTGTAATACTAGTACCAAATGAGAAGGAATAGTTAAAACTTAACCTGAAGACATTCTGGAGACTTAAAGTATTTTTGAGAATCTTGAAAAGATACAGTTGAATGTAATTGCCTAATTTTGTAGATGGATCTTATATATATGGATACCGTATATAAAATGTATGTCATGCATGTGTTGAAACAGAAAATTATACTTTTACAGGTTTATAGTTTTGCTTCTACTATATATTTTCTAGATCCTGTACAGGTCCTAACTAGTATCTCTATTCTGAATTGTTAATATAGTGGATAGGAAATGTGAAATGTAAGCTGTAGGAAATTATACGGCGTCTGTTTTCCTAAGTCTAAAATAAGAGTACCTGCTGATGGATATGATGATATTATTCTGCATGTTTGTAGGTTATAAATAGGATTTGTATTTCCGTTTAGCCCAATTTTTCGGAAGACTCCGTCTGTTTTTTCCTAAAACTTTAGGTTATTAATTGGATTTAGGTTTCTATTTTCTGTAATGATAAAAAATTTTGAAGACAATAAAAAATTCTTTCTTCACAATTGGTATAGAGAATATGATATGCCTTAGGAATAATCTGAATCATACGTGAAAATTTAGGAAACGATTATGACTGACTAAATAAATAGGTATAGGCATAGGATGAACTAAGTCTTAGGTATTCTAATCTGTCTAAGTTAAAAATTGGCCTGAATTAGGACATAGTGATTTAGTTAATCAATATTGAATGTACGGTAGACCTAGACCAATCAATTTAGATTTAAGGATTCAAGTTGAACTATTCTGTGTTGAGATAAAAATGGAGTGGTTAGAATTAGATGAAATGTTAGGTTTTGGCCTTATAGATTTAATTTGAAATGCATTGACTATAACCCTCCCTCTAAGCTAATAACTTGAAATTAGGGATCTCGTGATATTTGTAGTTATAGAAAATAGTACGACCTTTAGATGAGGGCCTTCCTTGGGATATTGGTCGACCGCAAGGATAAGGAGAAGAAATTGCCTAAGAGCACCTCAAGATTTTTTTAAATCTAGTCAATACCAAGCCAGTAATAAATGTGATAGTACTTAAATAAGGTCTAAGTAGTTGGTTTAGTTTGAGATAAATTCGATTGGCCTTGGGGCAAGATTTTAAGGATTAATACGCCACTAAGGGGGATGCTTAAGTTTGATGATTTGATATGATGGATAGGATAGAATTGGTAACTTAAGGATAAGATGTAAATCCTGTGGATTTTGAAGGTGTTGGCGGTATTGAGAATAATCGGATGTTTGAAATAAGATAAGTTAATATTACCTCAGGTAAGATAAAAGGTGAAGATTACCTTGGGTATGAATTTCAAGAATAAAAAGATATTATAGGGAATGTTGTGGTCTTGATATAGACAAAAATTTTATTGAAAAAAAAAAGTTTTTGAGAGAGTGCTTTACTTGGGATAATTTGATCACATGATAGAGGATTTCCTATGTTATCTCGAGTCGGATAGAAAGGAAGTCCGGTACTTTAAATTGAGGTTTTGCAGTGCTAGTATACGTATCGAGGTAATGTCTATCATGATGAAAAGTGATAACCTTGAATATTAATATCTCAGTATATGCATTGTTTGGGGCTTTTAATCCATATATTGTCTATATTTCCTAGGTTCATTTGTAACTGGAGAAACTTTGATACGGTATTTAGAGACATTCCTTAACGACGAAGATCTAATTGATTTTCTGTTAAGTAGTCTTCTGAGGCTGTGTTGAGGCCAGTTAACGATGACAAGGGAATGAGTATATGTGTGTTTCAAATTCTAGAATAAAATCTGATGATGTCAATCCCTAAGAGGCAACCCTTGTTTGAAGGAATTACGAATTTCAATGTCCGGTTTGAATTTGTGAATGAGTTAACCTTGATGAGATATTAAGATGATCTAGTTGGCAAATTGTCCCAATTGAATCAATGATTCAAAAGGAATAATCTAAATTGTAATTAGGCTCATGTATCAGATAAGTTGTAATAGAGGTAATGGAACTAATATGCTGGTATTTGCAAGTTATGTAATGAGGTGTGTGCTTAGATGGCGTATTAGACCATACCTGGAGAATTATTAAATGAATGAGAAAATTTAAGGAAACTGCTAAAGAGAAGATTTGCCTATCTAATTGACAAATAAAGTTACTGTTGAGGTTATGCCAAGATCAGAAATGATCTTGAGGATTCAAGTATAATCGATAAGGATATTTGGTGGACTTTAAAATAATCAAAAGTTAATGATTTGATAATTATGAGTCTTTAATATTAAGATATCCATAAGATAGGTGAAGGATGGCTACGAACCGGTCCTACTATTGGAACAAGTATGGTTATGAAAATATGAAAGGAGAACCCTTGTAATTTTGTTTGAGGTTGATTGAATGGAAAGCCCCTGGGATTTTAGTCAGATTATTGTGAAAGATTGAGTGATTTGATTTGGAAGAATAATTTAGTTTGACGATAGAAAATTAAGTTGTTAAATATTGAAGTTTTATTAGTAATTGGGAATTGTGGTAAGTAGTTAGATGAGTATTCTACTGAAAGAAGAAATATTTATTTTATTTGGTTAATATGGCGAATAAGTGGAATTAATTGATCTTTCAGTGGTGTAAATTCTTTTAGTGTTGAAAAGATACTCGAGAATATCTGTGTAAACTACATCGAAAGGATATGATGCCCTGCAATTAGGTTATGTATTCTGAATGAGAGGCAATGTTAATTGAATTAGGAAATAGACGTTGAGTCTAACTCAAAAATGAGGCAACTCTTTTGAAGTCGATAGATGGCAGGTCGAGAATATGGCTATAAAAGTACTAAGGATGTATGTATTTGGAAGAAAAGATCAAGCCAAACTATTTTAATGGACGGATTAGAGGCAAATGAAATTGGCACTAGTCTCTCAAGATTTGTGCGAAATTGGAAGAGTATCGGTTAGAAGTTGTTGAAGAAACCTTAATGCGTTTGGAAAGTAGGATTAACTAACGGGCTAGGTAATGTAACATAAATGGTGATACTCTTGAGAAGGATTAGAATTTTCTTAATTCTGTATTGATAAGGTAATTGCCCACAAGCAAAGTGGGGGAGGAGCCCATAGTTTGAACTTATTTCCTTCATGATTGAAAATTGTGTATTATGGTCCTCATCCTAAGAAATTATGGATGATGTCTTGGGGGGAAAATTAATATCTTGCGAATCTAAAAGTTGAAAACTGTAATAGGTGGATCTCGGTGTATTCGAGGAACATGAATGTTAGGATCGATTGTTGATATTAGAAGCCTCCATTTGAGAAACTGTAAAATTATTTTGGAGATAATTTTGATCTAATAATTTTATAGATTAAGGTAATTATGTTATGATCGAGAAGTAACCTTAGGAGATCTCAAGCGAATTAATCTGTTTAAGGACTGTGTTTTTCTGTATCACTTGTGGATCAATACTATTGAGATGAGCAGGAGAGGAATTCCTAGTTAACAGTTATTATTACATTGATTGAAATCAGCAATTGGAAGTCTCTGTTTGAGAAATTGTGGAGACAGTCTTGGGTGATAGCTTTGTCTTGGGAGAATTTATGGTTATGTTATGACTGAAGTCGACCTTGGGATTTCGTAGGTAGATATACCTGTCTAAGGATTATATAGATAAATTTCGGTATCCTGAAAGGGGAACGAACATCAATACTGATCGTGAATGTTAAGCATCTATAGCTTTGATATTGATAGTGAACCTATGGATAGGCTCAATAGCTTGGAGTAATAGGGTGTTGCATTCCTAAGCTGGGAAGCAGATTGTGCTTGAAGTATGAAAGTCCTAAAATTGGAAATAAAAAGCCCTGTGGTCTTGTTTTAAAAATGAACAAATGATCCATTCATGGTGATTTCAAATGACGCGCTTGGGTTGAATCAGTTGACTCGTTAATATATTGATGTGGTCTTAAAGTTGATAAGTGTATAGGTATTGAATTAGATGATGAATCTGAAGCCACATTGAACCTGTGGTAACTGCATAAATTGTAGTTTCTGATCTTGCTATGGTTTAAGGGTTTGTGGGAGTTGTTTCCTTGGTATGGGACTTTGAGATTCTGAGGTTGTTAATTGTTAAGGATTTGAGATTTTAGATAACGATCTAAAATTGTATTGAACCTATGGTGACTATTATAGTTAGGATTTCTTATTCTGTGGTGAATGGAGGATCTGTGAGAGTTATTTCTATGGTATGGATATTTTAGAATCGGTTTTAATCAAGGTTACTGTATAAATTGAATGTTCAGAGGAGAATATATACCTTAGGGAAATGTCAATTTAGGGACATACCAACAATATGGTGAGAATGTAATGTATCCCGCTCTTGAAGATTAAATGTGACTTGAAATTTATATTAGAATCTTAACCGAGCTTGGTAAAGGAATTAGGATGTTAGGTTGAAATCGTGATAGTAAATGGTAATCGGATGATTAGTCCCTGTATATTAAAACCTAAATTTTAAAATTCGGGGAGAATGCTCCAAATTTGAGGCATTTTGCTTGTATAAGTTTCGGAACTAAGTTAGAAAAGTGGTTAATAAAATAGATTTATCTTTGAATTTAGTGAATTTGGATCTGAAAAAGACGTGTCAAATAATGATGATCAAGGCAATTTTGATGTTTATATTTTTCTAGAATAACCATCCTGATTTAGAAATAAATTAGAGACATTAAGAAGGTTCCTTGACTCTAAAAATTTAATGATCGTTAAATTTTGAGGATAAAATTTATAAAAATGGAGGAGAATGTGAGACCCCGATCCCGAAATATAATAATTATAAAATAATTATGTGGATAAAATCACGCTAAGGCTTAAATATAGTGAAAACTTTGGTATCGAAGTAAAATAAGACAAAATAGGTTAAGGCGCGCACGGTGCTCGATCACCTCTCGAGCTCTCCTCAAGCACAAAAATACGAAAGTTGTGCTCGAGGGTGTGCCCAACATAAGGAGGGAGCTATCTAGACTACGAGTAGTGCGCTCGAGCGCACATCTGGGACAGTGAGTGCTCGAGCGCCGGTCATGTGTATGTGTTGTGCACATGACCCTCTTTCTCTTCGTGTTTTAAAAGGAAGGTGAGGGTTTTGGTTGCAGCAGCCGACGCAAAACTGAAGGAGAGAAGGGAGGAAGGAGAAAGAAGAGAAAAGAAAGGGAAAAAATCTTCTGTCCAGTCCCGATCAGAGTATGGGTAACTATAAATCTAGCTCAGTCAAGTGTAGTTCGGACGTTATTTACTATTTTTACAACTTTTCTGTTTCAAAAAAATGGTATTTATACTCTAAATCCATGTTTCCTCATGTTTACCGTAAATAATGTCTATTTTTCCTGATTAATCGAACAGATTTTATATTTACTAGTATGTCTGCTATATATACCTCTGATTTCATGAAAATACATGTATTTGGTGTTCGTTTATCATTCAAAAATTTTGGCGAAACCCTAGTATGAAAACTGAAGATTTGATGCTTTATTTTCCATAATTTCTAATGTGAAAAAATTAATCTGTAACGTGATAATGTCATTTATGTGATTTATATCTGAAAAATTTACACGGATTTATACTGTTAAATTTATGAGGATTTCTAAAACTAAACTTCAATTACAAACTATTATTATATATTTTGAAACTAACTGAAGAGTTATTTTGAAACTCTGACTGACTTCTAAAATTGAAAATGTTTTCAGTTAAGAAATAAAAAGAAAAATATTTTTGGTACTGTTAATTAGGACCCGAGACTGATATACAGTCAGGTTAGATTCTTCAACATGCCTTAGAACGTTACGGTGGTAATCGATGATAACTTTATCTATGGAATTATATGTGGTTCACCGTTACTCAGGGCGTTAACCTAGAGGGTAGTTACTGTTACTGACCGGCGTTATGTACTGAATCTCGCGAGAAGGGATGTCTCACGGGAAGGGACAACTGCTACTGGCTTTAGATTGTATAGAGTGAATACAATCTATCCTCGATTATTCGCCCCATCTACTAGTAGGGTCTACTGGTTGGATCTTTTAGTGATAGAAAAGGAAATTTTTTATATTTTGTAGATTTTGTATCGGTTTCTAATTTCTGATTTATATTTACTGATTTCTGATTTTCGATTTATGTTTATACCAATTTCTGATTTCTGATTTCTGAAGCTTGATTGTTATCAGATTATGTTTTACTCGTGATTTATATATATGTTTCTGTTCCCCGACAGTTTTATAATTTTCTGCACTTTAGTTCTACTATAATTTCTGTAAATCACTATTTTATAGTATTTATACTTTAATATGCTACTGTATCCATTTTATTGTATTCTTTTTCGCATGAAAGTTTTATAGCATGCTTGTATGTACCTTATTCGGTTTCAACTCGCTATTTTACTGTTTTTCACTCCAGATAACACTGTAGAGCTAGTACTAAACGAGAATGAATAGTTAAAGTTTAACCTGAAAATATTCTAGAGACTTGAAGTATTTTGAAGAATCTTAGAAAGATACAGTTATATGTAATTGCCTAATTTTGTAGATGGATATTGTATATATGAATACCGTATATAAAATGTATGTCATGCATGTGATAAAATAGAAAATTATACTTCCGCAGGTTTATAGTTCTTCTTTTGATATATGTTTTCTGGATTCTATATAGGTCTTAGATGATATCTCTATTTCGAACTATTAGTATAGTGGATCGAAAATGTGGAATGTAAGCCGTAGGGAATTATACGGCATCTGTGATTCTGTGTCTGAAATAAGAGTACCTATTGATGGATATGATGATGTTATTCTACATGTTTGCAGGTTATAAATAGGATTTGTATTTCTGTTTAGCCCAATTTTTGGGGTGACTCTATCTATTTTTTTCCTAAAACTTTAAGTTATTAATTGGGTTTAGGTTTTTGTTTTCTGTAATAACAAAAAATTCTGAAGACAATAAAAAAATTTGTTCCGTCACAAGAGAGAAAGGAGAGATCGAGGCTCTCGAGTTCGAATCCGACTTGGAGCTAATTAGAGAAGTAATAGATCGGATTGAGGCAAGTGCACCTATACCCTTCTCTTTCGTTCTTTGCACTTTTTATTCTGTTTTCTTCGAGTATCATCGCTCTGACACCTGATTAAGTTTATATATTATGGAACCCATGACTTGAGTATACACATATATTGATTCCATGTCCGATTGCTTAGTTTTGACCGATTTTTGAATGTGGAACCCTAACCCCGTGCCTCAAACGATTTTACTGTTTATTTTGAGATTTTTGTATAAATTGGCTCTAAAAAATTATTACCCATATCTTAGATATAATTATTTATCGATTGAATATCTAATTTGGTAGTTTTATATGGTATTATGCTCGCTAGAAACCCTAACCCGCGCTTTCTTTAGTTTTATCTAAATTAATTGTAATTTATATATGATTTGGC
>JAODPA010014084.1:0-13365 GCA_025585075.1 Nepenthes mirabilis
AATTTTTTATTCAATCCGAGAGGTTATAAGTCTGATCTTCGTAATTAAAAATTTTAATCCTACACACCATAGCAATTTAACGAAAGTTTAGAGGTATACGAGATTTGTTTTTCGATATATTATTTAACGCTTAAATTAAAAAAAAAATTTAAAAAATTAAAAGATACAAAAAAAAATAAACGTTAGGAAATTTAAAAAATGAGGTGAACGTTAAATTTAAAATATTGTACGAATCAAAAAATTAAACAAATTGTATTTAATGTGCTCCTCAAATTTAAAATATTGTACGAATTAAAGAGTTGAACGAATCTTTTATCTGATCCGAGAGGTTGCGAGTTTGATCTTTATAGTTAGAAATCATAACCCTATGCACCACACAAGTTTAATGAGAGTTTAGAGGTATGCAAAATTCGTTTCTCAGTATATTATTTAACGTTCAAATTAAAAATCTTTCATAAAAAATTTGAAAGTTACAAAAATAAATAAATTAACGTGCGAAAATGAAAAAAAAAAGGGGTGAACGTTGAATTTTTGTGAGTGTAGAGAATTAGGCTCCTTTGGTATAGACTCGTCGCAAGTGCTTGTATGCTCGAGTTTGTTTTGCCGTATTTTTGCTTAAGGATCTATATTTATAGATATGATTTTAACTAATTGGTCAACTTTAAACCATTGTTTATTTTGAGAAGTGTTATATTGTATTAAATATCAACCGTTATTTTTAATGTATAACTACTGCTTAAATTTGATGCCTCTTTAGATCTGAATTTCGAACAGATTTGGGTTGATCCGCTTGTCCTGATTCTGACTTCGTTCATTGAGTTTGGATCCTACACACCACTAAAATAAATAGGAGATCAGTGTGTTGGCGAAAAGTTGTCCCACCAAAAATACTCCAACGCTCAAGTCAGTAAACAGCCTTCGAAATCTGATAAGGTAACTGAAATTGAGAATTGAAAGAGAGAGTACAAGAGTGTGTGGATCTGTAGATAAAAGAGAGGCAAAGCCGTCGTCTTGAACCTGGATGGTGGGAATGCAGTAAACGGCTATAAAAAGCATGTTTATATGTCTTGGGTTTTCTGAGTGTCAGCAGAGAGAGCAGAGAGTCGTATGTCTGTGTCTTAGTTGTCGTTGTGGGTATTGTGTGAGTAGAAGTTTGCATGCCCTGAATGAGGATTCTAGGGCTTACTGAAAGGGTCGCAGGGTGATCTTTCTTGGTTAGAAAGTGTGATCCTTTGCGTCATTCTGGATGGCTTTCCTTCTATAGGGAGGAGCAAGTTGTCAAACTTACTGAGATTGCTTCCCTTCCTGGCAGTTAACGGCTTTTTAAATTGCTCACATTCCTTCCATGCATTCTACCATTGAAGAGCCCCAATTGGTAGGAGATTGAAAAAATCTGGCGCCTTCCTTATGGAAAGGGCGTTGATTTTGTCAATATACTTTTTGGGTGCTGGCTGAGTTTGTGGAAGGTGCTGGTCAGGGAAAGAGCCGTTGCTGGCCGTCTGCTAGATCGTGGGCTCAAGTGGGTCAGGCCCGTGAAAAATCTTTTTATTTTCGGCCTGTTGCTACAGTGATTCCGGTCAACATTCGGGTTGACCATTCTGGGCGCAAGTTGGCCGCCCACCTATGTCTTAATCGGTTAACGCTGGCGTTGACCGTCGGGAGAGCGTTTAGACCTTTTAGGATTTGGGCCTTCACCTCCTGTTGGACCAACGTTGGAGTTGGCCATCCAACAGGCTATTTGGGTCTTCTTTGACCTTTGGGCTTGTCCAACTACAGTATACCCATCACTAGCCCCCATGCCGGTGGTCAGAATTCTGACATCCGGCATATTCATGATGGGATGCCCCTCACTGCCCTTCATTGCTTGAAAATTTCGGAGGACTCTACGAAAGGTTGAAGCGTTGATCGGATCTGTTGACCGTATTGGCCAAATTTCAGGGAAGACTAGATCTGTTGACCGTCTTTGGTTAGATCCAAAGAAGAAAGTTGACCGTCCTTGGTTAGATCCGAAGAAGAAAGTCAACCGAATCTGTTAACTGTCTTCGGTCAGATCTGGAGAAGAAAATTGACCTGATCTGTTGACCGTCTTTGGTCTGATCCGACGAAGAAAATTGACCAGATTTGTTGACCGTCCTTAGTCAGATCCAGAGAAGAAAGTCAACTGGATCTATTGACCGTCTTTGGTCAGATCCAGAGAAGAAAGTTGACCGGATTTGTTGACCATCCTTGGTCAAATTCGGAGAAAAAAGTCAATCGGATCTATTGACCGTTTTTGTCAGATCCAGATAAGAAAGTTCACCGAATCTGTTGACCGTCTTTGGCCAGGTTCCGGAGAACTTTCTATGAGCCCTGAGTGACGCGTGGCCATTAGCTGGCTTGTCAGGTTAAAAGTGGACACGTGTCTCCTCTCGGTTGGACCGCTATCTAGGCCATTAATGCGTCAGAAGATTTGCTACAGAAGAGGCCCATTTGGGATGCGACATGTGGCAGGATTGATGGCGTGCCATCTCGAGAAGGTTTAAGGCGTTTCACACATTGCTGTTTAAGTTTCCCTCCTTACACTTAGTGTTTTCTCACACCTTTTGCTCTACCTTCTTCGTCTTCAACCTGTTTTCATTTTAAAGAAAGCCCTAACTCCTCTGTTAATCATGGTTTCGACATCTGTTGTCGACATCTCTTCTATTCTTCGAGAAAGCGACGTAAAGGCACTATGCGTTGAATTTAACATCCCAAAGGACATTGCGTGAAGGGTTTCGAATAAGGATGACAGGGCCTTCTCTCCACCGGCGGGACACGTGACAGTGTATGAGGCCCACCTGAGGAGCGGTCTCCGTCTTCCTCTTCCGGACGACTTACAGTCGATCCTCCAAGCTCTACGAGTTCCCGTCGCCCAGTTCCATGCCAATGCTATACGGTATATTTACACTTTTTGTATCTTTCTTCGTAAGCATTCTAGGCGATTAACAATGTCCATGGTAAAGGGGCTATTCAAGATAAATCAGGAAGGTGAGTGGATCTCCCTGGTTCCCCGTAGTGGCCTGAAGATAAATACGGCCATCTACTATTCACTGAAGAACTGAAAGAATCGATTCTTCTTTGTGAGGGTGACAGAGACCTGGCCCCTGGCAAAGGATTAGGGTCAAGTGCCGGAGGTTTATACTGAGATGCCGTTTGTGACGGAGACGACGTCCTTAGAGTGGCTGACCAAACTGATCAAAGCCCACATTTCTGATTTCAGAATAGATTTCTTAGTCTCTAAGGTAGAGATCAAGAAGGTAAACTGGGGACCGTCTTCCTCGATTCAGAAGTTCAAGGCACCGCCGCCGGCGGTGATGATGCGTCCGGAGGAGTCTAGGGGCCTACTCATCCGCTCTCGTCCGACAGATGGCGACTTCATTGGCCCACGGCCCAAAAGGATGGTAGCAGAGACACCCACCTCATCATCTTCTAGGCCCGACTATATCACTGTCGGGATTTACGGCGGTCCTGGCATGGAGAAGTCGTTTGAGGACCTGCCAAAAACTAGGGGTGAAGGCATTATTTTGGTGCAACCTGCGCCACCGGTGGTTCTTCGAGCGGCACAGACAGAGGTTTTTTCCAGAGCCAGCCTGTGAGCCACCGGTGGGAGGCGCAGGATCCGTCTGTCGGCTCACCAGCCATGCAGATGCCTGCTGAGAAGGCGGTGGTTGATCTTGATCCTCCAGCGGCCGCTGTGGAGGCCGTCGCTGAGGAGCCTACTGCCGCTGTGGACGATGTTGATGGGCGGCTCCTGGAGGAAATCCTGGAGGAGGCCGCTACCAGCTCCGCTCGCGAGGGCATTGCTTTCAGCCCGCTGCTGCTGGGGCCAGACCTAAGAGGCCCGCACAAAGAGTCTAAGAGGTATAATTTTTCGTGATACTTTCTGCACAACTTCTCCATTTAGAATTTCTAATTTGTTTTGTTTTTTAGTGCAAAAGGAGAAGGTGATGGCTGCCATCGCAAAGGTAATTGATCAGCGGGACCGGGTGATCTCTGACAGGGAGGCAGAGATCGCCTAGCTGAATGCGAAGTTGGCGGATTTGGGGCGGAGCACAAGTCTGATGCTACCGCCTTGCAAACTATTCTTGCCGTTACGGAGGCGGAGAAAGATAGTCTGAAGGAGGAGATGCCCAGCTACAGCAGGAGAATGAGCAGATCACTGAGCGTCTTAGCCAGCTTGGAGGGCAGCTGACGGAGTTGGAGAACCATTTGAGCCTCCGGATACGCCCCCATGAGATTGAGCAGCTGATGTGGACGCGGATGTGGGAAGGGGTCAATATGTGCCGGCGTATTACGCGGCTTGTTGACCCTAATTTTTCGGTGGACCTGCTTAATATGTCAAACATGTCCACCCAGATCCGCAAAAGTCTCGTGAGGGATCCGCGAGACGGTCAGGCGCCGCTTCCACCGCCTCCTTAGCCTTTTGTTGATTTTTGGTCTTTCCTTTGTATTATGTACACTGTAATACGTTTAAAAGTAATAAAATAAAAATTTTTCTACTTTGTATCTATTTCTTTCTACTACTTTGTGCTTGCATGTTTACTGTACTAGACGACCAACTTAGTTGGCTGGCGGCCGCTGCATTGCTGCCAAAGGAGTGAAGTCCTTAGGCCCTTTTCTGTAGGCGGCTGTGTGTATTGGCCAACCTAGTAATGGCGGCTTGTGAGTGAAGCCTGATGGCGCTACCCAAGTGCTGACTTGGGCGGCCAGCCTTGAAGAAGAATTTTTCTCCATTCGACCATCGTTGACTGATCACGCTATCTCCTCGTGGAGGAGGTAGTTGCATGTGCTGTGCTAGCCCCCTAAGATTTTGACCGCTAACGGGCCACTTGGATGACTAAGGTTTAGATCCGACCACATATGGGCCGCCTGGATGACCGGGGTTTAATATGATAGCTAACAGGTCGCTCAGATGACCGAGGTTCATACTAGACCACTTATAGGCCACTTGGATGACCAGGGTTTAAATACGACCGCTAATGGGTCACTTAGATGACCGAGGTTCATATTCGACCACTTACGGGCCGCTTAGATAACCAGGGTTTAGTAACGAGAGAGTGAAGACCCTCCCGACTTCCCGACTTAGGGGCAGTCTAGGTCGGGTAACTTGCAAAGCTAACACATATATACATGTGCACAGGAAGGGGAAGGTAGTATGCTAAGGAAACACTCATTTTGACAAATTGAAACAAGCAGGTGAATGCGTACACACAATAATGCAAACACATACCTGGGCCCTTTATTGAAAGTAGCGTTTGAGGTGGATTGTGTTCCACGTTCGTGGGACCAACTTTCCATCCTGGTTTCGGAGTTTGTATGCTCCGTTTCGCAGGATGGCGGAGACTAGGAAAGGCCCTTTCCAATTAGGGGAGAGTTTATTACGGACAGCCAGCTTGTCTATGGCCTTGACGCCTCGTAGGACCAGGTCTCCCACATTGAATTATCGCGCCTTTACATTTTTGTTGTAGTATCAGGCAATTCGATGTTGATAGGCCGCTATCCGCATGCTAATGGCGTCGCGAGCTTTCTCTAACAAGTCTAGGTGTTCCTTGATTTTTTGGGAGTTACCCTGTGGGTCAAATGATTTTACCCTAAGACTTAGAAGCCCGATTTAGACCGGGATTACCGCTCCAGTCCTGTAATAGAGACTAAAGAGCGTCTCGCGTGTTGATTCTTTTAGGGTTGTCTGGTAAGACCAGAGAATTGAGGGGAGCATGTCTACCCATGAGCCCCCTGCGTCTTCCAACTTGGTCTTTAACCTATGGAGTAGCGTTCGGTTCGTGACCTCCACCTATCCATTCGCTTGGGGGTATGCCACCGAAGTGTGGACCAGCTTGATGCCAAGACTGGCGCAATACTTGGTGAAGCATTTTCCCGAGAATTGGGTCCCATTGTCGGTCACAACGACCTCAAGGACGTCAAATCTGCAAATAATGTTCTGGCGAAGAAATTCAAAAGCGTTGTGCTCCGTAATCTTCGCCGGAGGGATGGCCTCAGCCCACTTGGTGAAGTAGTCGATACCCACGATGATGAACTTCCTTTGCCCAGTGGCAACGGAAAACGGGTTGAGAATATCGAGCCCCCATTGCGCGAAAGGCCAAGGGGCCTAAAGTGTCTTCAGGTCAGTGAACGGCTGGCGACGAAGGTTACTGTGAAGCTAGCAACTTTCATACTTCTTCACAAATTCGAGCGCATCCCTTTTCATCGAGGGCCAGTAGTAGCCCTGCCGTATCACCTTGAAGGCTAAGTTTTTTCCTCCAATGTGCGATTCGTAAATCCTGAGGTGCACTTCGCCCGAGGTGTAGTCTACCTCTTCGGGAGTTAGGTATTGGGTGTATGGGATTGAGTAACCACGGCGATATAGTCGCCTCAACCAAAGTGTACCAGCCGGCTATCTTTTTGATTCACTTAGCCTTCTCTACGTCTTCTGGTAATGATCCGTCACCAGATAGCTAAGGTAGGGCGTCATCCGATTTTTTACCTCGGAAATCTGCACCGCCTCATGTTTCTCTATGCTGGGAGCGTTCAAAATCTCCCTCATGTCCCTCGAGTATTGTTCTGGATCTTTGGCTACAGCGGCTCTAGCCAGCTGGTCTGCCTTCCAGATTTTAATTTTGGAAACACGAACCAGGATTAGTTTGTCGAAACCCTGGCGGTCTCCCTCGCCTTTGCCAAGTACTTGGCCAGGTGAGAATTGCTTACCTCGAAGTCTCCGTTGACCTGGTTAACAATTAGTTCGGAGTCGCTATAGACCGCTAACCTTTTGGCAGAGCACTCCTTGGCTAATCATAATCCGGCTAACAGGGCATCGTATTCGACAACGTTGTTGGTTGCCTGGAAATCGAGTCTGAGGGAATACTTCACCTCAAACCCGTCTGGGGTCGTGAGGACCACTCCAGCGCCACTGCCAGCGTCCGTAGACGATCCATCTACGTGGAGTATCTATTCTGGAACTCCATCAAGCTGTACTGCACTTTCTGTGGGCTGCCATTCGAGAACTGGGTCGTGGTCTCAACAATGAAGTCGGCCAGAGCCTGTGCTTTTACAGCAGGTTTGGGTCAGAATTCGATGTCGAACTCGTCCAACTCGATAACCCATTTTACCAGCCATCCAGAAACGTTAGATTTCTGGAGTATATTTTTCAGAGGCTGGTCTGTGAGGACCACTACACGGTGCGTCTAAAAGTATGGCCTTAACTTCTGCGTAAAGATTATAAGTGTCAAGGCAAGTTTTTCTATGCGCGAGTAGAGGGTCTCTGGGCCGGTTAACATTTTACTTACGTAGTAGACCGGTCGTTGAATGTCGGAGTCTTAGTGTACGAGGACAGAATTGAGGGATGCTTCCGACACTGCCAGGTAAAGATACAACTCTTCTCCGCCCTTGGGTGACACTAGCAACGGCGGGCTAGCCAGATACTGCTTCAATTCATCAAAAGCTGTCTGACAGTCTGCCGTCCATTAAAACCCGTTGGATTTTGTCCCCCTTAGGGCCTTAAAAAAGGGCTGGTACTTGTCGTCAGATTTTGTGAGGAAGCGGGACAACGCTGCTAGTCGTCTACTCAATCGCTGGACGTCCTTTACGCTCCGCGGGGGAGCCATGTCTGCGAGGGCTTTAATCTTCTCTGGGTTTGCCTCAATTCCCCATTAGGAGACAATGAAACCCAAAAATGTATCGGAGGCTACCCCGAAGAGATACTTAGCCGGGTTCAGCTTCATGTGATGCTTGCGGAGTACCTCAAACGACTCTGCTAGGTCGCGGATGTGGTTGACGGTGACCTTACTCTTGACGAGCATGTCATCGACGTAGACGTCCATATTGTGACCGATCTGTTTTTCAAACATCTTGTTTACTAGTCGTTGATAGATTGCTCCAACGTTTTTTAGTCTGAAGGGTATCACTTTATAGCAATAGGTGCCATGATCCGTCATAAACAAGGTGTGCTCCTCATCCTCCAAACTCATTCGGATCTGATTGTAATCCGAATAGGCGTCCATAAAGCTTAGCAGCTCATGTCCGGCAGTCAAGTCAACCAGCCGGTCGATCCTGGGTAAGAGAAAGCTGTCCTTTGGGCAGACTTTGTTAACGTCGGTGAAATCGATGCACATCAACCATTTTCCATTGCTTTTCTTCACCAAGACGACGTTAAAGAGCCAATCCGGGTAGTGAACTTCTCTAATAAATTTTGCGTCCAGCAGTTTCTTCACATCCTCCCGAATGGCGATTAGCTTTTCTACGGATTGTTTCTCCGCTTCTGCCTGACGGGCTTCCGGCCAGGATCAAGCCCCAACTTGTGGACCATCACCTCAACCGGAATCCCAGGTATGTTTATTGGAGTCCACGTAAAAATATCAGCGTTCCGTCACAGAAACGTGATTAATTCATCGCATAGTTTTTTGGTGAGTGAGTCGCCGATCTGTACACACCTTTCCAGTTCCTCCGGGTTTAGTGGGACTAGAGCTGTGGCTTCGCCAGACTGCGGTTGTTGTAGGGTTGTCTCGTCTCGATGGTCGAGTTTTCCAACTGTTCTAGTGCTATTGCTAGGGACAACCTGAGACATGTAGCATGTCCGCCCAGTAACTTGGTCGCCTAACATCTCTCTTACACCGTAAGGCGTTGGAAACTTCATCTTAAGGTGTGGAATTGAGGTGACTGCCCCAAACGCTATTAAGCACGGTCTGCCTAGTATAGCGTTATAAACAGAGGGCAGGTTAACCACCAAGAATGTGAGTGTTCGACTCACTGTTTTTGGATACGTGCCCAAAGTGACCTCCAGTTGGATTGTCCCTTGGATGGGTACTGGCTCGTTATCAAGGCCACACAATGGGCCTTCGACAGGTTTTAATTGGTTCTTTTTTTAAGCCTAGATTAAAGAATGCATCCAAATAAAGTAAGTCATTTAAACTACCATTATCAATAAACACTCGCTTCAACTAGTAGTCGACACTACTACCTAAAACGAGCGCGAATATAACAAGGGGGTCAGCATGGGGGGACATTATATGAGTCAAATTATCATTATTGAAGCTAATGATGTTGTCCGCCGTGCGCTGCTTCTTCCTCTCAGTCTGCTGCTCCTTGTCGTCGGTTAGGTTTTGGCAAGTCAGGTGGTAACCATATTAACCACCTCTGCCACAACCCGATTTCGGGGTGGAGATAGCTCCTGCCATTCTCCGCTAGCTGCTCCAGAATTCTACCTAGGGCCCTTGACGAACTTGGTGAGGTGACCCTTGCGAATCAACTCCTCAATCTTCCTATGCAATGTCTTACAATCTTCAGTAGAGTGTCCAGCAGAGCAGTGGAAGTCGCAGTATTTTGACTGGTTCCCGGTAACCTTATACAGTGATTTTGGCCACTTCAAAAATTTTTTTCCGCGGATCTGCATGAGGACATTTGAGCATATGTCCGTCAGGAGCATAAAGCTGGTGGACCCGTAATCTCTGCGTTCTGACGACCCAATTCTGTGCTGCTTCCGACGGAAGTGATCACTACTGCTGTATTTTCTTTTTCTCTCTCCAGAGAATGATCGAGGCTGATCTGTGCGTCCTGGGCGTTTTGCTTCGTTGGCCTCATTTGCCGCTGCGTAGGCTCGGGTGATTGACTCCGCCTCCCAGAAGGTCTAGGGATTCTTATTGGCCAGGTGCTTGAAATAGTCCCCGTAGGTCAGTGCGGAGATAAAACTGCCCAGTTTTATCTTCTCCATGATCCGGGGAATCAGATTGGCCTCTACAACAAAGCAGTCCAGAAATCGCTGCGGGTTCTCTCCTGACTTCTACTTGATGTGGGAGAGGTGCCACGATTGCTTCTCTTCCCATCGGCTCGAGGCGTACTGAGTCAAAAAGAGATCTGTGAGCTTCCAAAAGCTGCTGATGGTGCCTGAAGGGAGGTAATGAAGCCAGATGCAGGCATCTCCCTTCAGCTTGAGCGGGAAGTAGCGGCACATTGTTGAGTCTTCTAACCCTTGTAGACTCAGATGGATACGGAAGTAATCCAGATAGTCAATTGGGTCACTGCTCCCATCGTATGAGTCAAGGGAATGCATCTTGTACTTCGTGGGCAGTGGACGGTTTAGGATCTCCACTGTGAAAGGAGATCTGTCAAGGTCAACAGCGTGTTCATTGTCCTTGAATACGCAGTTTCAAATCTTATCCACCCATGGATCTGCGCGAACAACGTTAGCAGATCTCTTAGAGTTAAGGTAAACTCTCAACTCTGTTTTGTCTCCGAAGGGTTCAGTAGCCAGCCTGCTACTGCCTCGAGCAGACCTAACAATCCTGAAGGCGAATCCTGAAGGCTTGCTCCTGGACTGAGTTTCCATTTTCTACCCTAGAGTATCGGGGATTTCTTCTCTCCGGACTTTCTCCAGGCGTTGTGCTCCCAGAGCGCTCTTCAGGCCTGTTCTGGCTTGGAGTGCACGAAGAGGCTGGGATCAAATTATTCGTCGGCCTCTCGGGCCTTCTGGCCGGCTTCTTTTTTCTCTAGCCACTTTTTTTGGTGGCCGGCACAGGGACGGTTGTTGGGGGAGCCACCTGCTGTGGCTACTCGTATCGAGAACAAAGTATTCAGAGCAGACGGTTGTTGGTCTACATCTGCTCCATCAGTCGCTGAAAGAAATGCGCTAGCGCCCCGCCTGTTGTCTCGTTGACCAAGGTACCAGCAGCGTGGTCTTTGTCGGGAGAAATGACATCTCTAGCGGGATCGCTAGCTTAGGCTCTCATATTCACCATTACAGATGAATCTGGCAATGAAAAGAGAGCATTGTGAGGAATTGTGGTTGGCTTTTTGTAAGCGCTTCCCACAGATGGCGCCAATGATGCGTCCTCGGATCCAAACTTTGAACAGATTCGGGTTGATCCGTTTGTCCTTGTTCCGGCTCTATTCACTAATTTTAGATCCTACACACCACTAAAACGAATAGGAGGTCAGTGTGTCGACGAAAAGTTATTCCACCGAAAATATTTTGACGTTCAAGTCAGTAGACAGTTTTCAAAATCTAAGAAAGTAATTGGGATTGAGAATTGAAAGAGAGAGTGCAAGAGTGTGTGGATCTCCAGATGAAAGAGAGGCAAAGCCGTCGTCTTGAATTTGGATGGTGGGAAGGCAATAAACAGTTATAAGAAGCACGTTTGTATGCCTTAGGTTTTCTGAGTGTCAGTAGAGAGCAGAGAGTCGTATGTCTGTATCTTAGTTGTCGTTGTCGGCATTGTGTGAGTAGAAATTTGCATGCCCTAAATGAGGATTCTAGGGCTTACTTAAAGGGTGGCAGGGTGATCTTCCTTCGTTTTAAAGTGTGATCCCCTGCGTCATTCTGAATGGCCTTCCTTCTATAGGGAGACGCAAGTTGTCAAACTTGTTGAAATTGCTTCCCTTCCTGGCGGTCAACGGCTTTCCAAATTGCTCACCTTCCTTCCATTCATTCTACCTTTAGAAAGCCCCAATTGGTAAGAGATTGGAAAAATCTGGCATCTTCCTTATGGAAAGGACGTTAATTTTGTCAATATCCTTTTTGGGTGCTGGCTGAGTTCATGGAAGGTGTTGGTCAGGGAAAGAGTCATTGTTGACCGTCTGCTGGATCGTGGGCTCAAGTGGGCCAGGCTCGTGAAAAAGCTTTTTATTTTCGGCCTGTTGCTACAGTGATTTTGGTCAATACTCGGGTTGATCGTTTTGGGCGCGAGTTGGCCGCCTGCCTGTGTCTTAATCGGTTAACACTGGCGTTGACCGTTGGGAGAGCGTTTGGGCCTTTCAGGATTTGGGCATTCACCTTCTGCTGAACCAACGTTGGAGTTGGCCGTCCAACAGAGTATTTAGGCCTTCTTTGACAGTTAGACCAGCCCAATTACGATATACCCATCACAATTGATTTAGTAACCTTTCAAAAGTTAATGGTTGACCTTTATTCAACTGTTACTGGATTGGATTGTTTACATGTACATTATTATATCTTGATTAATTGTAATAATTCATCAGGATTTAATACCTCATTTATGACTCTGATAAGTCATTATCTGTCTCAATCTTGTGCGTTCTCTGTCATCCAATCACTCGAAAAGTTGACATAGTCCTCTACATCCATATTCTAGTAGTTAATGTTTGGGCCCTGTTTTTAGTCTAGGTTGGGCAGATCATGCTTGGGTTATATCCAATATATTTATAATGAATTTTTCTATTTATTTTTAAAAAATTTAATAAGATTTAAATAAATAAAGATTTTAAATAGATTATAGGTAAAAGAAATAACATTAATTTTAACTAAAAGTAGTCGAGTAATAAAACCATAACTTTTGATGCGTTCTTGAATTCGAATTTCGAACAGATTTGGGCTGATCCGCTTATTTGGTTTCGGCTCTGTTCACCGAGTTGGGATCCTGTACACCACTAAAACAAATAGGAGGTCAGTGTGTCGGCAAAAAGTTGTCACACCGAAAATACTCCGATACTCAAGTCAGTAAATAGCCTTCAAAATCTGAAAGGTAACTGGAAATGAGAATTAAGAGGGAGAGTGTAAGAGTGCGTAGGTTTCCAGATGAAAGAGAGGCAATGCCGTCTTTTGAATTTGAACGGTGGGTGAAGGCAGTAGGCGTCTATCAATAGGAAGAACGCCTGTATGCCTTTGATTTGTGTTCTTTCTCTCAGCACATTTGGAGACTTTGGAGAGAGAGAGTACGAAATTGTCGTGAAATGTGAAGTCAAGAGTGTATGTTTGTATAATAGAAAGCGTAGTAATAGGCGTCGTGCCCTGAGTGAGAACTCTAGGGCTTACTTTAATGGCGGCCGGATGATCTTCTTTTGTTAGAAGATGTGATCCCCTGTGCCATGCTTAGGCGGCCTTCCTTGTGAGGGAGGTACGAGTTGCCTAATTAGTTGGGATTACTTCATTCTCTAGCAGGCAGAAGCTTTCCAAATTATCTGCCTTCCTTTCGTGTATATTACCGTTGAAAGGATCCAATTAACAGGAATTGGAAAGATGTGGCGCCTTCCTTATTGGAAAGGCGCCGATCTTGTCAACGTCCTTTTTTTAAATTGGTTGGATTTATAGAATGCGCAAAGTTAGAAAAAAAGTCGTTGCTAACCGCCTGTTAGAGCGTGGGCTAAGCCCGTAAAAAAATCTTTTTATTTTTAGGCCTGCTGCTATAGTGATTACGGTCAACGCTTGAATTGACCGTCCTGAGCGTAAATTGGCTGCCCGCCTGTGCCTTAGTCGGTCAACACTGATGTTGACCGTCAGGCACACAATTAGGCCTTTTAGGATTTGAGCCTTCTTTGACTATTGGGCCAACCCAGTTACAACATACCCATCAACTTTAATTCAAGAAAATATTATAAATTGTCTTGTATTACTATATGAGTATT
>JAODPA010014095.1:0-13365 GCA_025585075.1 Nepenthes mirabilis
GGTCAAAAAAGGCCCAAATAGCCTGTTGGATGGTTAATTCCAACGTTGGCCCAACAGGAGGTGTTGGAGTTGAAGGCCCAAATCCTAAAAGGTTCAAACACTCTCCCAACAGTCAACGCCAACATTAACCGTCGAGACACAGACGGGCGGCTAACTTGCATACAGAACGGTCAACCTGAGCATTGACCGAAACCACTATAGCAACAAGCAGAAAATAAAAGGCTTTTTACGGACTTGACCCACTTGAGCCCACGATTCAGCAGGCGACCAGCAACGGCTCTTTCATCACCTTCCATGAATTCAGCAAGCACACAAAAGGATATTGACAAAATCAACGTCTTTCCTATAAGGAAGGCACCAGATTTTTCTAATTTTCTGTCAATTGGGGCTCTCCAACGGTAGAATGTATTGAAGGAAGGTGAGTAACTTGGAAAGCCGCTGACCGTCAGGAAGGGAAGCAATCTCAACCAGTTTGGCAACTTACGCCTCCCTATAGAATGAAG
Organism: Nepenthes mirabilis; assembly: GCA_025585075.1. NCBI lineage: Eukaryota > Viridiplantae > Streptophyta > Magnoliopsida > Caryophyllales > Nepenthaceae > Nepenthes > Nepenthes mirabilis. The sequence continues at coordinate 504 of JAODPA010014095.1, forward strand.
GCCATCCAGAATAACGCAGGGGATCACACCTTCCAACCAAGGAAGATCACCCTGTCATCCTTTAAGTAAATTATATCATTCTCATTTAGGACACGCAAACTTTTACTTACACAACGCCCATAACGACAACTGAAACATTCAATTCCCTGCTCTCTGCTGACACACAAAAAATTCAAGGCATACAAACGTGCTTCTGACAGCCGTTTACTACCTCTCCACCATCCAGATTCAAGAAGGCGGCTTTGCCTCTCTTTCATCTGGATATCCACATACTCTAGCACTCTCTCCCTTTCAATTCTCAATTCCAGTAACTTTCTCAGATTTCGAAGGCTGTTTACTTACTTGAGCGTCGGAGTATTTTCGGTGGGACAATCTCCCACCGACACATTAACCTCCTGTTCGTTTTAGTGGTGTGTAGGATCCTAACTCAGTGAACGGAGCCGTAACCAAGACAAGTGGGTCAACCCGAATCTGTTCGAAATTCGGATCCAAGGACGCATCAGGTATAGCCCAAACACGACTAGCCCAACCCAACTTAAAAATGGGATTCAAATACCAACAATCCTAATATGAATGCCAAGAATTAAACCGACCTCTCGAGCGACCGAATAGCGAAGAACATATAAGACCAAGACAAGTAATAACTCGACAAAATAATAAATAAAGTATTAATTATAATTAATGATTACAGTTAACTGAAAAATATTAATCCACGTAATCTAATTTGATAACGATAAAAAAAACGTCAACCATTAATAATTAAACAGTAACTAAACCAAACCAAGCAGTGATTACACATCAAAAGTAATAGTTAGTATTTAATTTAATATAATATTTTTTTTATTACAGGTGATGATTCCAAACTGACCAACCAATTAAAACAACACCTATAAATATAAATCCCTTACCAAGCATAGGGATAAGTAATATTTTAGATACAACTGCCTACAACGAGTGTATTCCAAATGGAGCCTAATTCTCCATACTCATAAAGACTTAACACTCATCTCCTTTCATCTTTCTTTCTTTCTACATCTTGTTATTTTCCTAAAAAAATTATTATATTAGAAAGTAAATTTTGTATACCTCTAATCTCTTATTAAATTATTATGACATGTAAGACCAAAATTTTTAGTTACAGAGACTAAACTCGTAGCTTCTCAAATAGATCAAAATTTTTATCCGATTATCTAATTTGTATAACAACCCACATCCGAGGAACGCATCAAACTTTATATAATTTATTTATTAACCATTATATCTGTTGCATCCTTAATTTCTGGTTGCCGTACGGATTAATGAGTTTTCGGATTCCTCGTCGTCTGGAGGCGATTGCAAACAGGTCTGGTCTCCGTCTCTATGAACTTGGGCCCTATACAACACAACTAATAAACAAAAGGTCAAAGATCCGACAGAATTTCTCTCACTGAGGATGTTCTGATGCTCAAGTAAGCAATTTCCCGTAATAAATGGAAATGGGGCGCATGCTTAAAGGTGCGCAAAAATGTGCTTGAATGTGTGGATGCTTGTATGGGAGAGTAATGAGCGAGTATGAGAGGCCTAGTTCCCTGTGTGCACCGCGACGGGTGGCTAACTTTTGTCACCCGAGAAGGCTGAGAAGTTTGGACTTGGAAGACGACGGTAGAGCCTAAGGTTAGTGACGTTGAGTCGATTATCCAAGATTCGATCCCCCTCTCTGTAGAAAAAGAAGGATTTTATAGCTCCCTTGGCGCGGGGCTTTGGGCGCAATAGTCCCTGTTGTAAGGGTTCATTGGCCACTGATCGCTGTCGGCGGTCGCCGGCACGTCGGTTGTCTTTTACTGATGGCAAGTAGACCACTAGGCACTGCTGGCCATATTTGGTCTACCCCTCGAGTTGGGATTCGCGGAGCAACTGAGTGTAGCCGCCTAAGCCGCAGTTGGCAGTGCTGACTGTTTCCTCATTAGCTCGCCTCCCCTATTCTTCCGCCGTTCCTTGGCAGCAACATTAATGAGCTGCAAACAACGCCCATTGACTGTCGAACGTGGGCCACCACGTAGGCCGTTCTGCAGTGCTAGGCCTCAATTGCCCCTCAGGCAGCTGCTTCGTGGGCTGGGCTTTGAATCTCTTTGGACCTTTATTTCGGACCCAAAACTAAACCCCTATGCCTAGGCCGACCAGTGGTCGCGGCCTTGCATGTCCTTTAGGTCCAACTCGCGGTCGCCCAGTCCCCCTCGAGATGCGCCAACACTTTTCGTCTTCTAGCTTCGCGCTTTCCCCAGGCAGTTGTGTAGGCTTTTCTGGCGCTGCAACGATTCGGTGCCTGGAATGGAACGATTTGCACGCCTAAGGTTACATATGATTTGAGGGCTTTCCTGTTCCATGAAAGACATCCATGGAATAGCGCGCCCCATTAAGAGCTTGAAGGGCGTCATCTCGCCCATAAATAGGAGGGCTTTTCGGCAGGTGTGGCTCATCCTTTGACTGACTTTGGGGGAGCAATGTGAAGATATTGGCCTGCCCCACCTCTGGTGAGAGTCCGCGAAGGAGTTGGATGGACTAGTTGGAGATCTGAAATTCTTGGCAAAGATTGCCTTCATGCCCATGCTGCGGTCAATTCCTCATGCTAATGAGGGTGGCTCGGCCACTTTGCTGTTGTCGCGTGCCTCCCCCAATGGTGTGACGTGTCCAGGGTGCTGTGGGATCGCGGCGGAGCTATCCTGGGGATCCTCTCCTCCGGTGAAGCGCATCGCTCGTGGTCTCCACTTCCCTTGGGTCGCGCACCGGTTGGGGATGAGGTTGAGAGGGCATCCCCGGCGATGGAAGAGCAGGTTCTTTTTTGCATTCCCGCCAGAGGCTCCTGAGCAAGGTGTTGGTTCTGCCTCGGTGGATAACACTGGGTTCATCTCCACCGGAGGTAGACCAATACGTGGCTGTTCCTGGTGCTTTGGCTTGTTGGGTCATCAGTGGCGAGGCTGTGGTAATCTCATGTAGGTCACGTTCCCAAGCTTGCTCAAACATTCAGGGCAATCGCCATGGGGTCTAGGCCCCGTGCCATATCTTTTTCCTCTTTCTTGTACTTTTGCTGTTATAAATCTTGTACTTTGTAAGGGAAGTCTTGATTAATAAAAGAAGTAGCCATTCGTTTTTACTCTTCTACCTTGTAGTACGTATTTTTCTTCCTGACCGCTTCCCCCCTCCTTTTTTTTTATTTTTTTATCACCCTTCACGGGCAGTTTGCTTCTTCCATTGCACTGCACTCCATTCCACGCGCCAGAGCGTCTTCGGGTGTCTGCGGTTAGTTCTGCCGGTTTCGTCCCTTGAGCCTTAATGTAGACTATTGTCAGGAGGGCACGGCAGGAGGGGTCCTCTAATGCTTGATGCTGTGGAAGTTTGAATCATCACTAGCGGCAGCCACATCCACCTATTCATCTGGCGCATTAAGTGTGTTGAAAATTGCGGGGCACTGGACCATAATGATTTGCCTTGGAAACGTGCGAAGCTAAGGGAGCCCGTTGGCTTTGTTCTAGCGCTCTTTGCCTTCCAAAACGCTTCTGTTTCAGGGGGAACTCAGCCTATTTAAATGCACAAATTTCCTCCAATGCAGCGTGCTCTATTGCTTCCTTAACGGTGCGAAGCTTTGTGTCGCTCTCGATCCCTTTCCCTTTCGTCCGCTTTTGCTGTGATTTCGATGGAGGGGTCGTCCTCGTCGTCTTAGTAAGGAGCTTCTTCTGAAGAACCTGAGACTGGGACCCACACCTTTGGGGCCCCTGGTGCAGCCGTGTTGGAGGGATATCATTCGGAGGCCACTGTTGTGGGCCTTATACGATTCTTGAGGGTGCCTGCAGGCTTTGAGAGGGGTGAGAGATCTACTTCCTCGCTGATTCGTGGTCCTGGGAGGGTGGATCCTTTGCTTCACCAAGTGGTGAGGGCTATCGAAGGCGTTGAAGCTCGAGTGAAAGTCGTGGTTGGACAGATAGAGCAATTGAGGGCTCGCGCTGCACACTTTGAGAAGGCATGGGTGGAATCGGATGCGAGGGCATCCCGACTTGCTAGTGAAAACGTGCGGGCTCGAGCCCGTGTGCTGGCTCTCTAGGAGGAGCTTGAGCGGCTGCAACGACAATTTGGAATAGAGGTTGCGCGTATGGGGACTGAGCTGAGGTCGAGGTTTCTACCGGAGGAAGTCGATCCCGCACTGGAAAGGAACTTCTAGGACGGTATCCGTCTCAGTCGGAGATTAGTCTCGCTGGAAGATCCGAACTTTCGCATCAGCATCTTGGACTCTTGAAACTCTAGAGCCCGGACACACGCGGACCTATTGGAGTATCCTATGCTAGGTTCCTCTGTGCCCGGAGAGGGCCATTAAATGTACTCTGCAGCCACAGGCTGCTGTAAAGAAAGTTATTAATAACCATTATAATGAAATTTAATGTTTAGCTGTGCCGTTTTACTTTCTGCAGTTTATTGTAGTCGAACAGTTCGTTTTCTCCCTTATGTGCTGGTTTCAAAAGTTCCGCCGCATTAAATGCCGGTGTGACAGCGGGGATTTCACCAGACGGCTGAGGTGATGTCGTTCTACGATCTAATGGGGGGTCATGATTGCCGGCTGCTTTGGGGTCCATGACGTTCCTGCGAGGCCGACCCCCGGCCTGGCCACTCAACAGAAACGTCGTTTGGGTTTTCGACGTGCTGACACCCCATCGTCTATTTAAGCCGTGCTTTAGCAAAATTCCTCTTGGCCGTTTCCTTGCGCTGAAAGATCTTTCCACTCGTTCCACTGAGAGAGGGAGAAAAATGGCAAAGAAGAGAGTCTCCTTCCTCTTCGCGAACTTCTAAGGCGGGTCGGCATAGGGTCGACAGTACGGGGTCCGTCCTGACAACTAGTGCCATTGCTGCTCTAATAGTAGATTACAGGATCCTTAGCAACTGGGCTTATCGCGTTCCTGGTTCCGTGGGAAGAGCCAACGGCCCACCAGATGGCTTCGTCGCGGTTTACAAGCATCATCTGAGAGGGGGGCTTCGTTACCCTATATTGTGCACTCTGTATGCACTAGTCGAGGCGTTGGACGTTCCTATGGCAAGGCTTCACCCCAACGCCCTTCGTTATCTGGTCTCGCTGTGCATCTTCTCCCGCCTCCATACCAGCGCTTTCGACGCGAAGGTAGCGAGACTGATCTTCCGCTTCACGGAGTTGGAGGATTGGGTCTCCATGTCTCCGAAAATTGGTTTCTATTTTCGGCGGACCAACCCTGATTCGATGAAGAACTAAAAAAACTACTTTTTCTTTTTGCAGGAGCCTTCCAACTCCGAACTTTCACGTGAATGGGGCCCGATCTCGGAGTACTACCCCAGGAATGTGTCCTCGGAGGATGCCAAGGATACAGCGGAGTTGGTCGCCACCATCAACTCCCAGATGGCGAAGTTCTCCATTTAGGGCTACTTCCTGATATCCATCACTTTCGAGGCTGCTAGGTGGAGGCCTTCATCGGGCTGGCGCGCCGCTAGTCCCGCGAATAAGGAGCCTGGGGAAGCCGTGATTCCCCTGCCGTCTGGAGAGGACGCAGAGGAAAGCTACTCGCTGTTGGAGTCGTCTTCAGATAAAGAGGAGATAGGGGCTCCTTTGAAGAAGTTGAGGGAAGCCGGAGGTACCTCCACCCAAAGGTCGCAGAGGTTGGTTGTTGATTCCGCCGCGTGAACCTGGGCCCCAGTACTAGAGATGACATCGAGTGCCAGACTTCAGGGGGGACCGCCGGACCCGTGCTGATTCCTACCGTAGCACTAGCTGAGTACGGTGTCCCTGCAGTGAAACTTCATTCTAGTCAGGAGTCTTCCGCGGATTCCTTTGTCGACTTGGAGCCATCGGACTTGATCGCAGAGGGTGCTCCAGCCATGGTAGGCGACGCATTAGTCTCTAGTGATCCAGAGAAAGCATGCACGCCAGCACCAGTACCGAAGCTAGAGGGGTCTTTAGAGCTAGTTGGAACCTCCGCCAAGTCGTGTTTGGAGGGAGGGGTCCAGGGGGATGTTCCTGTGGTGTTGGAGGCAAAAGCTGCACCGGAGGCTAGCTCGCCAGGCACTGAGCTGGCCCTGAAAGCAGCCGCGAGATGGATGGCTCTGGAGCCGGAGCCCCTGAGCATTCCCTCGCCTTCCGTGCTTTTAGGGTATCCGAGCCCTGTAGAAATTGCATTTGAACGGGGAGAGCCCCTGGGCCCATCCACGTCAGGGGATTTAACTCATCATCCGGATGCACCTTCCATCCAAGTACAATTGCCTCAAGTTGAACATTATTCGGTAGTCACGAGTTTCGGGAGTTTTTGACCTTCTCATTTCCCATGCAGATTTCTGAGGGTACCGATTCTTTTGACAAACTTGCTACTTAGCTGTATGGGGACCTTCATCATGAGTTGGATATTGTCCAACGCATGAGAGCCAAGGTCGCTTCCCTCAAAGAGGAGAGCGAGCGAGCGCAAGAGGAAGTTAGGTGCTTGAAGGAAGAAAATGGCAAGTGGACACCGGAAGTCACGCGCCTACAGCAGGAGGTCGAGCAACTGAAAGAGATGATCACCGTCCTTGAGGATGACAACTCGCAGCTTTTTCCACGGCCTCCACAGTCCGGAGGACCAGATCTCCAACCTCAAGTGGACGTATCTTCACCCGCTTGTTGTAGTACCGCGTGATGTGCTATTGATAGGCTGTTATCTGTAGGCAGGCTACATCTCAAACTTTGGGAAGTAGGTCAAGGCATTCTCTGAATCTCTGAGAGTTTATGATTAGATCAAAACATTCGACCCGCAGGCAGGGTAGCCCCACTTTAACAGGGACTATGGTCTCAGCTCCGTAGCAGAGGCTAAAGGTTGTCTCTCTCGTTGATTCCCGCGGATTTGTCCAATACAATCAGATTATGAAAGGTAGTTCATCGACCCACGAGCCTCTTGCGTCTTCCATTTTGGTCTTCAATTCGTACAACAACGTGTTGTTGGTGACTTCAACCTGCCCATTTGCTTGAGGATATGCCATGGACGTATGAACCAGCCTGATGCGCAGACCCACACAATATTTCGTGAACCACCTACCGGTGAACTGGGTTCCGTTATCGATCACTATGACCTCGGGAATTCTATAGCGGCAGACGATATTTTGACGAAGGAATTCTGTTGCATTCTGCTCGGTAATTCGAGCCAGAGGGACTGCTTCTACCCACTTGGTGAAGTAGTCGATACCAACGATGAGAAACTTCCTTTATCCGAAAGCCAAAAGTAGCAGTCCAAGGATGTCGAGCCCCCACTGTGCAAATGGCCATGGGGACTGAAGGTTGTGCAGTTCCGCGTGTGGGAGGTGCGTCATGGATCTGTGGACTTGACAGCTTTCTCATTTCTTCACAAATTTCAAGGCGTCTCGCTTCATGGTGGGCCAAAAGAGACCCTGCCGCATGATCTTGAATGTAAGATTTTTTTCCCCCGATGTGGGAGTTGCATATGCCGAGGTGTACTTCACTTAAAGCATACTCGGCCTCTTCAGGGGTCAGGCATTTTAGGTAGGGAGTGAAATATCCCCGCATGTATAGCTTCCCCTCGAGGATAGCGTACAAGCCTGCTGTCTTCTTGATCCATTTGGCTTCATCGGCGTTCTCAGGAAGAGTTCTGTCGGTCAGGTACTTTCTGTACGGGGTTATCCAGTTGTTGTCCTTGTTAATGTGCAACACTTCTTGGTCCGAGATATCCACACTGGGCACGGCCAGGGTTTCGCGTAGCTCCCTGGCATACTGTTCCAGGGATCCTGCGGCCGCGTCCCTAGCCAGCCGATCAGCCTTCTAATTGTCGGTCCTAGGGATATGTTCAATCTGGAAGCGATCGAATCCTTGGACCTGGGTCTTTGTTTTTGCCAGGTATCTCGCGAGCTGAGGGTTCGACACCTCGAAGGTTTTCTAGATTTGGTTGACTACGAGCTCCGAGTCACTATGCACAATCAGCGACTTGGCGGAACATTCCTTTTTAGGCGAAGTCCTGCGAGAAGGGCCTCATATTCCGCCACGTTGTTGGTAGCGAAAAAATTCAGTGCAACGGAGTACTTAATCTCCGTGCCGTCTGGAGTCTTTAGCATGACTCCGGCTCGCTGCCTGTTTGAGTGGACGATCCGTCCACATTTAGGATCCATGTTTGGATGTCAAGATCTCCTACACTTCCCAGGCTATGAGGGTCGTCTAAAGCCAGGGTTGTCACTTCAACGATGGAGTCCGCTAGGGCTTGACCCTTGAGGGCCGGCCGAGGTCGGAATTCTACGTCAAACTCTCCCAGCTCTATGACCTACTTGACCAGTCGCCCGGAGGTCTCTGGCTTCTGTAAGATCGACTTCAAGGGTTGATCCGTTAGGACAATGATTCGGTGGGCTTGGAAGTAGGGCCGCAGCTTCCGTGCCGAATAGATGAGTATCAGCGATATCCTTTTGGCGTATGGACAACGGGTCTCTACGTCTGTCAGTACTCTGTTTATGTAGTACACTAGCCGTTGCGTTCCCTTGTGTTCTCTGACTAACACGAAGCTGAGTGTAGTGTTTGACGCAGCCAAGTAAAGGTACAAGTCTTCGCCAATGCACGGCGAGCTTAGGAGAGGCAGGTTGATGAGGTATGCTTTCAGTTCTTTGAAGGCTCCCTCGCATTCCTTGGTCCACCGAAATCCGGATGATTTCGTCTCCCTAAGTGCCCTAAAGAAGGGCAAGTACTTCTCCGCAGATTTGGCAAGGAATCGTGAGAGGGCCACCCCGCCAGTCGCACAGTGAGTTTCTGTACTTCTTTCATTGTTCCTGGAGGATTCATGTTGAGGATGGCCTTCATTTTCTCTTGGTTTACTTCCATGCCGCGCTGTGACACGATGAAGCCCAGGAACTTTTTGAAGGTCACCCAAACACGCATTTGACTGGGTTGAGTTTCATCCTATGCTCCCGCAAGACCTGGAAGGCCTCCTCTAGGTCATGGATGTGGTTGCTAGCAACCCTACTTTTTACAAACATATCGTCGACGTATACCTCCACGTTTTTTCCGATCTGAACTTCAAACATTTTGTTCACCAGGCGTTGATAGGTTTCCCCGGCGTTCTTGAGTTCCAAGAGCATCACCTTGTAGTAATACGTTCCCTGGTCGGTTAAGAATGAGGTATGCTCTTTGTCGTCCAAGTGCATCCTGATTTGGTTATGACTAGAGTAGGCGTCCATGAAACTTAGGAGCTTGTGCCCGGACGTGGATCCACCAACTGACCGATCCTAGGGAGAGGGAAGCTATCCTTTGGGAAAACCTTGTTCACGTCAGTGAAATCCACGCACATTCGTCATTTGCCATTGCTCTTTTTCATCAGCACAACGTTGGATAGCCAGTCCGGATATTAAACCTCCCAAATGAATCTAGCATCCAGGAATCTTTTTACCTTCTCCCTTATGGCGATCAGCTTCTCGACGAAATGGTTCCTATTCTTCTGCCACACGAGCTTGTAGCCGGGATCGAGGCCCAGCCTGTGGACCATCACTCCAGCCGGTATCAAGGGCATGTTGGCAGGAATCCAGGCGAACATGTCGAAGTTCATTCGCAGGAAGGTGATTAATCGATTGCGATCAGCAAGTGGGAGAGAGCTGCCCACATGTATGCACTTTTCTGGATCGGCAGGATTCAGAGGTATTGCTTTGGTTACTTTCCCTGACTGGGCTTGCCACAGCATGGCTTCATCGTAGAGATCTAGGTCTTTGTTCAGACGATTTGGCACCACGGGGGTGACCTAGGATGAATAGCAAATCCGTCCCGTTGCCTGATCCCATAGCACTTCTCCCACGTTGCACGAGGTTGGAAACTTCATCTTCAGATGGGGAATCGAGATAATAGCCTTGAAGGCTGTGAGGAAGGGCCTGCCCAGAATACCGTTGTAAATGGATGGCAAATCGACGACAAGGAACATTAGCTCCCGCGTCACGGTGCGCGAGTAAGTCCTCATCGTGATCTCCAGCCGGACTATCCCCTGCACCAGTACAGGCTCATTGTCCGGACTGTACAGAGCTCCATCGGTTGCTTTCATCCGGCTTTGCTTCAGTCCAAGCTTAAAAAAGGTATTAAGATACAGCAAATTTTGCGAACTTCCATTATCAACGAAAACTGGTCTCAGTTGGTAGTCAGCCGTACCATCTAAGACAAGTATGGATACAATAAGGGGATCAGTATGGGGGAAGGTTACATGGGTCATATCGTCACTATTAAAGCTAATGACATCACTCCTATCCCCTATCATGGCTCTCTTGCTACTGAAAGTCGGCTCTGATTATTTCTGCCTGACTTTCTTGGTCGTGCGGTTGAGATCATGTTGATTACACCGACGACTGTATGGTTCCTAGGAAGCTCGCTGCCTTGCTTTCCAAGGTTGCGGGGGCTTGTCCCGAACTTTTCACAAATCGTTTAAGTTGTCTGCGGTGGATCAAGTCCTCGATCTCTTATTGTAAGCTTCCGCAGTTCTCTATGAAATGTCCGAGGCAGCGGTGGTACTAGCAGTACTTCGTCTGGTCACTGCCGCTTGGGCCCTTCGACATCTTCGGCCACTTGAAGAACTTTTCATCCTAGATTTGCATCAAGACGTTCGCATGGGTATCGTTAAGGGGGGTCAAGGACGTTGGTCCGCGATCCCTCCTTGATCCCAATGGAGGGCGTGGTTGCTTGTGGCACTTCGGGAAGCAGTTGTCATCACCGTTCCTCTTCTTTCTGGTGGCAGGCCTGGGAATTTTTGGGGGACGGTCTGCACGCTCGGGATGCTTCGCCTCATTTGCCTCCTCCGCTGAGATGTAGGCTCGGGCGATGGCTTCAGCCTCCTAGAAAGAGTCAGGGCGCTAGTGCGACAGGTGCTTGAAAACGTCCCCCGCTGCCAACGTGGTAACGAAGGTGTTGAGCTTCAGCTTGTTAGAGAGTTGGGGGATCCGGCGTGCCTCGGCGATAAAGCGGTTGAGGAATTGCTTCAGACTTTCATCCGACCTCTGACAGAGGTGGACTAGGTGCCACAGCTGTTTCTTTTCCCTCCGGCTGGAGGCAAACTAACTTAGGAAGTAGTCCGTGAGTTTATCAAAGGAGCGGATGGAAATTGGTGGGAAGCCATGAAACCAAAGCAGTGCGTCCCCCCTAAGGGTGACGAGGAAGCACTGACACATCATGGCCTCAATCGCCCCCTGAAGTGACAGGTGGGTACGGAAGCAGATAAGATAATCTATTGGGTCCTTACTCCCATCATACCCTTCTAACACGGGCATCATGAACTTGCGAGGGAGCGGCTGAGTCCGCAGATCCATGGCGAAGGGTGACCTTCACAGGTCAGCGGAGGATCATACGGGTCTCTCCTTGTGCAGGAGATCCCACAGTACTTTGACATTCTCCTCCATCGGCGGGTCGGACGCCCCTCTCTGCGCGTTGATGATGTCACAGAGTTTAGTGTGGTCCTGCTGGCGTGGCTAGACTTGTCGGTTGTGGTGGCTTCTCATGCGGGGTGGCCACTCACTACTGGAGTCCGCGGTAGTTGGCCTCCCTTGGTCGCGGGAATTATGGGGGTTACGCCGCTCAGGGCTTTCTCCCCGTTCGTCCCTGTTGGGATGGCTCTCAGCCACAGACGCCGGAGGCTGCCTAGACCCCGGTGTCGTCAGGCCGATCTGATCTTCTCCTGAGTGCTACCGCGCGACACCTTCCTCGCCTAGAGGAGGACGCCTGGGATGCTGGAGGGACAGCTCCCACCCATGAGGTTCCCGTCCGGTTGCAGAGAGCCTGGATCACCAGCCTCATATCGCCCATGTCTGCGGCTAGGCGGTGAACGTTAGGCTCTAAACGGATGTTAGCGCGGCAACCCACTCGGGGGTCTTCACTGCTGGCGGCAGCATCTCTTGCGGGGGCACTGGTTTGTGCCCTGGTATTCACCATCTTGTCGTTTAAAAATGAGGGTGAGAAGAAGATGCTGAGCTTCTTATCTCGTTCTCTCAAACGGCGCCAATATTGCGTCTTGGATCCCTGGTTGCCGTACGGATTTGGAGGCCTTCGGATTTCTCGTCGTCTGGAGGCGATCGCAAGCGGATCAGACCTCCGTCTCTATAAACCTGACCTTGACACAACACAACTAATAAATAAGAGGTCAGGGGTCCGTTAGGATTTCTCACACTGAAAACGCATCGACGCTCAAGTCAGTAATTTCTCACAATAAACGAAAATGAGACGCACACTTGGAGGTGTGCGAAAATGTGCTTGAATGCATGAGTAATGCATGGATGCTTATACGGGAGAGTAATGAGCGGCTATGGGAGGCCTGGCTCCCTGTGTGCACCGCGACGGGTGGCTAACTTTTGTCACCTGAGAACGCTAAGAAGTTTGGATCTAGAAGACGACAGTATAGCCTAAGGTTAGTGACGCTGAGTCGATTATCCAGGATCCGATTCCCCTCTCTGTAGAAGAAAAAGGATTTTATAGGTCCCCCGGCGAGGGGTTTTGAGATCGAGAATCCTTGTTACAAGGGTTCGTTGGCCGCTGATCACTATCAGCGATCGCCGGCGCGTCGGTTGTCATTTAGCGGTGGCAAGTAGACCACTAGGCGCTGCCAGCCACGCTTGCTCTACCCCTTGAGTTGGGATTGGCGGAGCAACTGAGTGTAACCACCTGAGCCGTGACTGGTAGCGCTGACTGTCTCCTCATTGACTCGCCTCCCCTATTCTTCCGCCATTCCCTGGCAGCAGCATTAATAAGTTACGGACGACCCCTATTGGCTATCGAATGTAGGCCACCACATAAGCCGTTTTGCAGTGCTAGGCCTTAACTGTCCCTCAAGCAGCTATTTCGTGGGTTAGATTTTGAATCTCTTTAGGCCTTTGTTTCGGACCTAACAATATC
>JAODPA010014096.1:0-38777 GCA_025585075.1 Nepenthes mirabilis
AATTTGATTATCTTTCAAAATTTTTACAATATTTAATTAATTTTCATTACATCCAAATTATCTAAAATTATAATTAATATCAAAATACCTCGAATGGAAATTCGGAGTGTCATATTATACTTACATAGAACATCTATCTCTCCTGAGAAAGAATATTTCAATAAAGGCAAACATTATGTGAATTATTCTAACACACCAGAGGATACATACTCATGGAAGGCTCTTGTTAGCTCACAAAGCAACCGAGAGCCTTTACACAAGGCAGTGCATATGTCGTGATTTCTCGGATTTCATTCGTAGGGCAAAAAGTACAATTAACATTGTAATAATCTATTTCTCATGTTGTACATAATATTTGACCCTGTTAGATTTTGGGGCGTGTACATGAAGTACTTCGCTTAAGGGTTCGTATGTTGGATTACTGAGAATACCTTATGTAATCGAAAAGCTCATTAGAATTTAATACACTGGGAAAATGTGGGTCTAAATCAAAGTATTTGATAATTTAACCAAAGTAGTTACCTAAGTGGCATGCTAGTCTAATTTAGAGTTATTTGGAAACCATATAAGATTAAATTGGATGGTATTTGGGTAACACATGACTTAATTGAGTTTAGGTGCATTGATTTTATGCCAAGTTTTCAGTTTAAAGTGGGAGGTGGCAAATTACACTAGTGGGACTTGTATTAGAAGGTAATTGCTGATGGGGATGATTAATTTTACTGGTGCTATGTATTAAAGCTAAAAAGTGAAATTAAACCTTCAATTTGTGTGACTAAGCTGAGAGGGGCAATGGAGAAGGAGAAAGGAGGAGAGGAGAAATGAGAAAGAGAGACAGATGGGGGCTTTTGCCGCCAGCCAACTGAGAGCTGCAAGGGGGGAGAGAGAGAAAGGAGGAGAAGGAAGAAGAAAGAATCAAAGGAAGGTTGTTCATTTGATTTTCTCATCTTAATTACTGTAAAAAAAAAAATCATGCTATGGTGAATTGAGACATGTTTGATATTATTGTTAGAGGTTTTGCATGTGAGTTAATAATGAAATCAGAGTTGATGGGTATTATGTTTGACGGACCAAAGAAGTCGGTCCAAGATGATTTCAGGTAAAAAGATAAAGCCCGACGGCCCAGAATATCTGCGCGGCCCATTTTAACAAATATGACCGAGACCAATTTAATGACCCATACGGTTCCCAAACTAACGATATCGGACATTAGTTAAAATTATTATCAGGATAAAGTTTAACAATTTGTCAATTTTTCTAACGGTTAACCGTTACCCATCTTCTATAAAAGCTTGTGCTATTCAACCAAAGGAGATACTCTCTCTATCTAAGACACCACTGTAAGAGCGCAAGCCTTCTGTCAAAAACACACATTTTGCATCCTCTATCTTCTCTTTTATTTAAGAAAGATACTGATTTAAGTGTCGGAGGATATACCAGGGTGTGAGTCCCGCCAATTCTTTGACCCTTGTTTTGTAATTGTATAGGATTTGATTAAAGACGTACGAAGATCGAACATAGCTTAACACCCGATGGACAATTCTATTTATCCATACAACAATTAAAGTCTTGGGACGCAACATTGGCGCTGTCTATGAAAAACGTGACTAAAAGTCCAAAAACCACAATCTCAATAAAAACATGGTGAACATTAGAATATAAGTTAGTGCGCCCATCAGAGAGGCCACTTCGTGTGGCAACTGTCCTCCTGTGGTCGATCGAATGGATGATCATCCCGACCCTTATGTACGTGCACTTGCGATGAATATAGACATCTCTAAGGCCGTCCAAACGATTTGCATGCGGTTGGACGAACGGCCAAAAGGGGTCTCGTCTTCGACCTCACAAACCACTACGTCCAAGAGGAGGAATAGGGGAAGAAAACACCCCTCTAAGAAGATTGACCAACAAGATGACCTTGAGACTAAAGTAGCCTCGAGCGGAAAAGTTCTGTCAGGACTTGAAGGTCACTTAAGTTTTCGAGTTCAAGAGTATAGTTCTGAGAGGCAAAACCCTCGATATTCTCATGATGAGAGGGAGCCCACATTCCATGAAGGACCCTCTCATAATGAATGTCCTCCAAGGGCTACGAGCCGCTGGGTTTCTCAGTCTTCTCAAAACCTCTCCAAATTAAGGAATTTTCTCAATGAGAAAAGAATGGTGGCTCCTCCCCGAATGGAGGAAAAAGTTAAGAGGAATTAGCAACGTGAATTTGGAGAAGACACTGGAAGAAAAGCTATTGACTTGCAGAGATCTCCATTTACAATGGAGATCCATATGCACTCGCTTCCGCATAAGTTCAAGATGCCGGCTCTGGAATCATATGATAGAAGTTCTGATCCTATGGATAATTTCTATACTCTCATAAGCTTTCAAGACTTAGATGAGATAGCAATGTGCCCCTACTTCCTCTTGACCTTAAAAGGGAACACCCGAGCATCGTTCTATTGGCTTCAACTGAATTTCATCAGGACTTTCCAGGATCTGACCGATGGCTTCCTATCCCAATTCGCCTCTAGTAGGAGGGAAGAGAAACAGCTACAACATCTGGCCCAAGTTAAGCAAAAGCCGAATGTAAGTGTAAAAATGTTCCTAACTAGATTCACGGCCGAGGCTAGGAAAATTTCAAAACTCACTGAAGAGGTGAAGTTTAGCACTTTTATATCCACATTGGAGCCTGGTGACTTTTTTAGGCACTTGGCTCATAAGAATCCACAGACCTTCAGGAAGGTCAAAGCTATTGCTCTAGCCTATATAGCAGTCGACGAAGTTAATGAAGTAAAATGGTCAGAACGAAGAGACCAACTCCACCAAAAGACAGTGGAGGAGAAGAGAAAAAATGGGGATAACATGGGTCCCCAAATATCAAAAAAGCACCGGAAGTCTGGGTCAGCACCTAGAAGGGAGTTCAGACATCAAGATATGACTCTCTTAAATGACTACAGCACCAATATTTTGATACAAATTTGGAATGAAAAATTCTTCAAATGGTCGAAAGCGTTGAAGAATCCTGATGGTGGTGACCAATCAAAATATTGTCACTATCATTGGTGTGGATGTCACAGTATTGAAGATTGTATGACGCTACAGAAAGAAATTGAAGAGCAATCCGGAAGGGACATCTCAACCGATTTTTGCAAAGATCCGGATAGATTTCCAGAGGAGTTGATGGAGATGAGACCGAGCAAATAAGGAATCGAGTGGCAATTGGTTTCATAAGTATGATTACCACACGTCTTGCTCGGGATGATGTTTAACAAAGCTCGAGAATGGCCCTCAGCCATAAAAAACCAAGGATGAAAAATAGGGATGATATTATTAGTTTTAGTTGTAAGGATATTCATGTAATATCTCCACATTGCGATCCCTTGGCTGTAAATGCGCTTGTTTCTGACGGTAGTATAAACTACCAATTGAAATAAGTATTTATTGATAATGAAAGTTTAAAAAATTTACTTTATTTGAATACGTTCTTTAAATTGGAACTAAAAAGAAGTCAATTAAAATACTCAAAAGGAGTCATCCAACTGTAAGTCATGCTAGGTACCTACTTGAGGATGGCCACCAATATACTTTTCTTCTTAGTTGTAGATCTTTCATCGGTCTACAACGTCATCCTCTGACAACCCTACTTATCTATCTCAAGTCACGCAGATGCCCACAAGTCAACCAATTCAAGACCTTGACTTCTGTGACGAAACCACGATATTATAAGCCCACTTTGGAGAGTCAATAGATCAAATTCCGTTGAACCTCAATGATTCTAAAAAGTACATACATATTAGGAGTTCTTTGTCCAAACCATTCCGAGGTCAGCCTATCGATTTTCTTTGATAAAATTTTGATGTCTTTGCTTAGATTCCTAACGACAGGACTGGGATACCGACCGAAATAATGGTCCATAAGTTGGGCCTATATCTAGGTCATAAATCTATCCGACAAAAATGGGGGAACTATTTGGTCAAAAAATTGATTGCTATGTGAGAAGAGGTGAAGAAATGCCTAGATGCTAGATTCATCATAAAAGTTCAGTACCCGAACTAGTTATTAAATGTGATCGTGGTAAAAAAAAAGTAATGGGAAGTGGAGGATGTGTGTTGATTTCACCAACGTCAACAAGGCTTGTCTGAAGGATAACTTCCCATTATCAAGGATCAATTTGCTTGTAGACTTAACATCTGGACATGAACTACTCAGTTTTATGGATGTATACTTGGTTACAATCAAATTCGAACAAGCCCAGAAGATAAGGAACACACCATTTTTATGACCAACCAATGGACATACTATTATAAAGTCATGCCCTTCGGTCTAAAAAATACCGGTACGACTTACCAACGGCTCGTAAAGAAAATGTTCGAGGTATAGATCAGACAAAATATGAAAGTATATGTGGACGACATGCTCGTGAAAAGTAAGGCGCTCGATGACCATATTCACAATTTAGACGAGGCGTTCAACGTCCTGAGGGCACACCAGATGAAGTTTAATCCAACCAAGTGTATATTTGGAGTAACATCGAGAAAAGTTTTGGACTTTATTATTTCACATCAAGGAATATAAGTATATCCTGAGAAGATTAAAGCAATCTTAGATATGAATTCACCTCAGACAATGAAAAAAGTTCAAAAATTAATTGACAGATTAGTAGCACTCTCCCACTTCTTGGCCAAATCAGCCAAGAAGTACTTGCCTTTCTTCAAGACCTTAAGGGGAATAAAGGCCGCCAACTTCCAATGGACTACCGAATGTGAAGTTGCTTTTCTAGAACTTAAGGAGTATTTCTCACACCCGCGACTATTAACTTCTCCACAAGAGGGTGAGAAGTTATATTTGTATTTGACTGTATCTAACACTACTCTGAGCTTAGTCCTAATTCAACAACCGTTCAAAGTGCAAGAACCTGTATACTATGTCAGCAAAATCTTTAACAACCCAGAAACTCGTTATTTTCGTGCCGAAAAGATAGCTTTGTCACTTGTGTATTCCGCCATGAAACTCTGACCGTATTTTCAGACATATAAAATTATTATCCTGACAGATCAACCATTGAAAGGAATTTTACAAAAGTCAAATGCATCAGAACGATTGGTCAAGTGGGCCATTGAAATGGAAGAATTCGACGTGAAATTTTGACCAAAGCCGTCCTTAAAAGACCAAGCCCTCGCGGATTTCATTGTTAAAATGACGATCCTAATTTTGGAAACCCTTGATCTTATTGGGGCTGACATCCCCCAAAGTACTCCGACATGGACTTTGCACTTGGACGGCTCTTCAATACAAGTTGGTGGTGGAGTTAGAGTGGTGCTAATAACACCCGATGGGTTAGAAATAAAGTATTTGATTACCCTCGAATTCCCAGCAACAAATAATGTCACTGAGCACGAAGTGTTGCTGGTCTGATTAAAATTAGCCAAAGAGTGTCCGGCCATGAACCTTATCACCTACAGTGACTTGGAACTAGTTATTAATCAGATCAAAGGAAATTTTGATGCCTTTAATCCATTACTTTTTCAATATCTCTCTAAAGCTTAAAATTTAATCTTCATGTTTGGCAATGTGAAAATGATCCACATTCCAAAGAAGAAAATGGGAAACTAGCCCGACTAGCAAGGGCTGTAGCAACCGGAGATCCAGAGTAATACGCATGAGAAATGCATGAAGTCCTCGAAATTCCTAGCATCAATAACCCAGAGCAAAAAATTATGTAGATAACTGGTGCTGATAATTGGATGACTCCTTATATGAAATATCTGTCCGATGGCATATTACCAAAGAACTTGGATGAAGCCAAGCGTCTGAAAAAGATAGCGGACTGACACACCATTATGGATAAAAAATTATACCGACGTGGGTACTCAATCCCATACCTATGGTGTCTGACACCAGAAAATGAAGAATATGTCCTCGAAGAGGTACCCATCGATTTTTGGGATCCCACATTGGAGGCAAGAATTTTACTTTCAAACTAATAAGGTAAGGATATTATTGGCTTACCATGAAATACGATGCCATAGATTTCATTCGAAAATACAAAAATTGCCAGATGCATGTGAATCTTACCTATTAGCCACATATAGAACTCCGAGCTTTACAGTCACTATGGCTATTCACACAACGGGGACTTGATATCCTTGGACCATTTTCAATTATATCGGGACAAAGAAAGTTTATAATCACTGGAATAGACTACTTCACAAAATGGGTTGAGGCCCACTCATCAGAATTACTAAATAGAATAAAACCGAGTTCATCTGATAGAATATTATATGTAGATTTAGTATATCTGAAATTATTATAATCGATAATGGAACCTAATTTATCAGTAAATGTTTCACAAAGTATTGTATTAATTTGAAAATAATGTTGATTCACACTTCTGTCACTTATCCACAATGTAACGGAACGTGGAAGTTACTAACTGCACAATACTACACAGTTTAAAGATAAAACTTGAAAATGATGGGAGCTCCTAAGTAGACGAAATCCCATCCATCCTTTGGTCATATAGAATGACACCGAGAGAACCAACTTGTGAGGCTCTCTTTAGTTTATGCTACAGGACCGAGGCCGTTATTCCAATAGAGATCAGACTCCCTAGTCTTCGGGTCGAGTTTTTTTGATTCATGTTACAACTCACAAAGATTTTGAAAAAATCTTGATCTACTTGAAGAAATCCGAGACATGGCATGGTTGTGAATGGAAACGTATAAACAAAGGATTGTAAGGTACTACAACAAAAAGGTGAAGGCATGATAGTTTGATATGGAAGACTTAGTATTACGGAGTATTAAAGCCACTGGCAAAAATACTGATCAGAACAAGCTTTCGCCTAACTAGAAAGGATTGTTCCTAGTCTCGACCATTCTTAAGAATGGGGTATACAAATTACATACCCGGAATGGCAAACTAGTTCCTTGGACTTTAAATGCCTCTCACCTTAAAAAATATTTTTAGTAACTAAATGTACAGCCAAATAAGATTTGCATCATAAGGAGTGCTTACATCTTTGCAAAAATTTCATTAATAAAATTTTAGTTGTTTGCTCATTCTTGTGTTTGCTTATTTTCATTACATTGCATAATATAGACTGCTTCTAAGCCAGGTGAAGCCTGTTCACCTGTATTGTGGACCACACTTGATGGTTGGTAAAACTCAGTTATGTAATTGAGCGACCCAAATAAGGTTGATGGTTAAAACTTGGTCATGTTATCAAGTAGCCCAAATGAGACTGAGGACTAAAAACTTCGAGACTTCCTTAGAAGTATGCATGTAAAGACCTTCACAGTAGCATCGTTAGCTAAATATAATCCTAGAAAAACTTAAGTTAGACACATGGATATTTTGGCACCCTTTGGACAATCCAATAGACAAAAGCCATGAGTTAACTATAACTTAAGTAACATTTAAAGCCAGACATATTAAATGTCTGACTAGCAAAACACACTAGGAAAAGAGAGAGAGCCAACTTGAAGAATGAATTTTGATTCATTGAAAAATCATTACAAGTATATATAAAAAATATATACAATTGAATCTTTATGAGGAAGGATGAGTCCTAGGAGTTTTTGGCAGAGGTTCCCAAGAGTCCACATTGTCCTTAAGAAGGTACTACACATCGAAACTACGGTGAGCATTGACATTCCTCGGATGAAGTACAGAAATAGGAACACTAGGGGCCACCATCTGAACAAAATGTCGGCACAAGTTGATGCCTTCCCAATTGTTGTGCTGCAACATCTTCGTGATGTCCTCGGGACGAAGAGAAATCCGAAGCTTACTCTCAACCTTAAAGTTCTTATAAGGTACGGGTATTTAAAATATAGTAAATTCTAATAATTAAAATGATATAATTAAGTTTGGGGTAAATGAAATTATAAAAAATGAAAAGTTAACTTAGTGCAATAAAACTTTTAGGACTGAATCTACTGTGAGCTCGAGCCCAAAAGGAGGCGCAGATTCCAATCGCTACTTGGCTCGCAGTGGGATCGAGCAAAATGGGGGCGCAAAATCATGACAATACTGCGCTCATAGCTGGGCTTGAGCACACAAGGAGGCACCATTTTACAAATGTAACTGCCCGTTGCCAACTAGGGGCTCGAGCGCGCTGCGCTCACTTACTTAGCGCTCGAGCGTCAGCTTAAAATTTTGCAACCTCCTTACCTTTTCGCGTTTTAGATAGGGAAGGGGGAGAGAGAAAAGTAGCACGACGGGTAGAACACGAAGGGGAGAAGAGAGGAAAAGAGAAAGGGAAGGGTTTCTCCACCGATTTCGACCTGATCAGAGTAATAAAATTACTAAATCAAGTTGAGATAAGTGTATCATAAATTTTATTTTTCTCTATTATTGCCTTTTAAAATCTTCATTTTGACCTTTATGCTCTGCCATCTTTTCTAAGATTTGCTCCGAACGATGCATGTCTCTTATGATTTATTAGATGGATTTTATATTTAAGAATAAATATGATAATGTATGGTTTCGATTTCGTGATTTAACATGAATTTTGTGTTCGATTTATGTTCAAAAAATTTTCCCAAAACCCTAATTCGAAAATGGAGGTAGGAAATTTGATGTGAGCTTTGAGAAATGTTATGAAAATATTATTTGATACATTAGCTAAGTTTATTTGATAATTTTTATTTCAGAATTTGTGTAAAGGCTATTCTGTCAATTTCTGAAAGTTTCAGAATCATTTGAGCATTTAATTTGTATGAATTTGAAGTGGCCTTTGAGGTATGATAACTTAATACTAAGAATTAAAAACAAGAATACCTTAAATCAGTAAGAAAATTGGACTTAGGACTGTTTTACAGTCAGGTAGAATTCTCTGACATGCCTTAGAACGGTACGGTGATAATCGAGGATAATTCCGTCTATGGAGTGATACGTGGTCCGTCCTTCCTCGGTGCGTTAATTTTGGAGGATAGATATTTTGAACGATCTCACTCTCGAGGTGAAAATTTGAGAATGAGAACTTTGAACTTTGGCTTTGGATTGTATGGATTGAATATAATTTATCCTCGATTATTCACTCCATCGGCTAATAAGATCTACTAATTCGGGTCATTTTGGATAGTAAAAGTTAAATTAAATGATAAGCGAGATTTTGAACTGGTATTTGATTTTCGGTACATTTTCTGATTAAGAATAGTAAAGAAAATAGCCAAAGAAAAAAATATAAAAAATAAAATAGGATTTTCATCTTTGAACTCATGTTTCCGGTTCGTTCCATACTTTTTCCTATTTCTACTTGTCTTTTATTCCCTAATTATGTCATGCCAATTTATTTCTATTATATATATGTTTATACGAATTCTGTATGTTTCTATTTTTATAGTACTTTGTTGGATTTCGGTTCACTCTTGTTGTTTTGTCCTCCATCCAGAAAAGACCGTAGAGCTGATCCCTGATAAGCAGGAGTGAAGGAAGGACTTAGTTAAGGAAGCTTTATAGAGCCTTGAAGTCTTCTAAAGAACCTTTTGAGTTTGATAAATTGTGAATGTAAATAACTAATTTTGTAGATGAAAACTGTATAATTGATAGTCCTAGCATGTTATATTTTATGTTGGGATACTATTTTTGCTTCCACAGGATTATTTCATGGATTTAGTTTTGCTTCCGCATTTTGACATTGGATTTATACATTTTCCTAGTTGGCATATCCCTTTTGAACGGATATAGTGGATAAGATTATTGTGTTGGAGTCATGGATGAATATGGCATTTTGATGATCTTATATTTGTATTATGAATGATTGGATGTTAAAGCCTATTTATTTGCATATTTATTCATGTTGTTTGTATTAACTTTGTTCAGTTTTAGAGAAAACTCTACCCAATTTTCTGTAAAAGTAAATGAAATAAATTAGTGGTGTATTAGTTTAGTTTGTTAAGTATAATTATTTACAGAGGCCATTAGAGAAAAACGACCCATTCTGTCACAATTGGTATCAGAGAAAGGAGATGTCTTAAGATTGATCGATCTTAAAGTGAAAGTTTAGGTTTAAATTTAAGTAGGAGTAGGTTGAGGGTAGATAGGATATTTTGGTGTTAACCCCTAGGTTAATATTAAATTATATTGAGTCATTGTTAACCCCTCCCTCCAACTTGATTTCTTGAGGTCTATTAATACTATAATATTTTTGGTTACAAGATATAGCATGGCTAGTAGAAGTGGTAGAAGTAACACCCACGGAGGTGCTAGCACTCCCTAGGATTGAGAGGCTAAATACCTGAATTTATTGGAGAGAATGACAAATATTATCGAATCAATGGAGTAACGTCATATGGCTCTGATTCCTTTACCAGAGCTGTCCCCAGTAAATCCTACCCCGACAGCTTATGATAAATTACGACGGAGAGGGCATCTAAATTTTTGGGAGAACCAGATCCGATGAAGGCGGATATTTGGATTCGGAGTATGAAAAAGATTTTTATAGTGATCCAATACTCTGATCGAGAAAAGGTTACTTTTGGCGTATACAAGTTGGAGGATGAATGCTTACCAAAAAAAAAAAAAAAAAAAGTTGGAGGATGAAGCAGATAGTTGGTTATTTATGAAGAAAAGGACGTTGGGAGTGTGCGGTGATGATATTACTTGAAAAATATTTGAAGAAATTTTTATGAAAAAAATACTTTCCCTCTAGTCTCCAGGATCAAAATGAGCAAGAATTTATACGGTTTAGGCAAAGGAACCATATTGTAGCTGAATATGATACAAAGTTTACTGAGTTATCTCGGTATGCATCATATATTATAGAGGATGAATTGAGGAAGGCTAAAAAGTTTTAGTAAGGATTGAGAGATAGTATTAGGAGACAACTAACGACTCAGAAACTCCAGAATTATGCGGAGATTTTGGATTGAGTTTTGATATTTGAGAGGGAGTTGGAGACTCAAAAATTCTTTGCTAAGAGGGTAGTCAATCAGGCAAGTTATAGCATGAGATCAAATTTGTAACCCTCTGGGCCATCAAAAAGGGCGAAGATGGCGGATAAGGGGAAGAGTATTACTGAGGTTCAGTTGGTGATGAGTTCTCCGGCGTTAGCAGTTGACTGTGTTTATTGCAGGAAGAAGTACATGGGGAAGCCCTATTTTAAAGCAATGAGGGCTTGTTTTAATTGTGGTTAGTGGGGCCACTTGATTAAATATTACCTACTGCCAAAGAGGCTGGAAGTAAAGAAGACTACTATTTTGGCTAAAACGTTCACAATGATCGTACAGGACGCTGAGGCATCCTCGACCGTGGTGGAAGGTACCTTTCTTATTTGTGAAGTTTCAACTTCTATTTTGTTTCATTTTGGATTATACTCTCTTTTGTTTCCCCATAATTTTTATACTATATTGTATCCACTCCGAGAATTCTAGATTATTCCTTGGCGATATCAGCACCTACTAGATCGTCGATAATTAGTGATGTTATGTATCTGGAGTACATGGTTGAGGTGGATGGGATGCATTTGATGGTGGATTTGATATTGTTGAATATGTGTGATTTTGATATTATTTTGGGAATGGACTAGCTAACTAAATTTTATGCTAGTATTGATTATTTTCTTAAAAGGGTGTATTTTGATATTTTTGGAGTTGAACTCTTCTTCTTTCAAGGTATTAGGAAGAAGGAGATGCTTGTATTGATTTCAGTTTTACATGCCAAGCATTTGATGAAAAGTAAGTGTCAAGCTTATTTGGCATATGCAACACTATTGGGAGTCATAGTTTGCCGGTAAAGGACATTTTGATTGTATGTGATTTTGAGGATATGTTTCTAGATGTGTTACCTAGGTTACCCCTTCACCAGGAGATTGAATTTAAAATTAAGGTTATTTCTGGTGCTAGCCCGATTTTGAAAGTACCTTATTGTATGGCGCTTGTCGAATTAAAGGAATTGAAGATGCAATTGTAAGAATTGTTAGACAAGGGTTTCATTAAGCCAAGTGTATCTCCGTGGGGTACACCAGTACTATTTGTGAGGAAGAAAGACGGATCCTTGTAGTTGTGTGTGGATTATCGTGAACTGAATAAAATCACAATAAAAAATAAATATCCATTGCTGCGCATTGATGATTTAATTAACTAATTGTAAGGATCATGAGTGTTTTCTAAGATTGATTTGCGATTAGGATACCATCAGTTGAGGATTAAGTAAGAGGATGTGGTCAAGATAGCTTTTCGGATAAGGTATGGCTACTATGAATTTCTTGTTATGCCTTTTGATTTTACTAATACTCCTACTACTTTTATGAATTTGATGAATTGGGTATTTAGATCATATTTTGATAAATTTATGATGGTATTTATTGATAATATTTTGATATATTCTAAGAGTTATGAGGAGTATGAAACTCATTTAAGGATTGTTCTCCAAGTATTTCGTGAGGAAAAATTATATGCTAAATTGAATAAATGTGAATTTTGACTTGAGAAGATGATATTTTTGGGACTTATGATTTTTAGCGGAGGTATTGCTATAGACCCAAATAAGGTAGATGTTGTTATTAACTGGAGTAGACCTACCTCAGTGACCGAAATCAGGAGTTTTCTCGTTATGGCAGGGTATTATAAGAGATTTACAGGAAATTTTTCACGGATTACTATGTCTTTGACTCAGCTAACAGAGAAAGCGGCCAAGTTCCATTGGACTGAAGAATGCGATCGGAGTTTTCAGGAATTGAAGGATCGTCTAATGACTGCTCCGGTGTTGACTATTCAGGAGGGATTGGGTGATTTTGAGGTATATTATGATGTCTCCAAAGCGGGTTTGGGTTGTGTGTTAATATAGAATGGCAAGGTAGTTGCTTATGGGTCTAGACAGTTAAAGGTGTATAAAAAGAACTATCCAACTCATGATCTGGAATTAGTTGCAATGGTGTTTGCCCTAAAGATTTGGAGATATTATCTTTATAGTGAGAAATTTCTTATTTATTCTGATCATAAAAGTTTAAAATATTTATTTTTGTAGAAAGAGTTAAATATGAGGCAAAGAAGGTGGATTAATTTTTTGAAAGATTATGACTGTGAGATTCAGTACAAAGCCAAGAAAACTAGTGTAGTTGCCAATACTTTGAGCCACTGATCAAGGTTTGTGGTATGTCTTCAGATAAAACAGATGGAGATGTTGAATTGTCTGAACCAATGGGACATCCAACGATATGTTTGAGGTGATTGGATGATTTTATCGTATCTTCAGATTCAGCCGAATGTGATAAATGAGGTTAAGGAGAAGCAAGTAAATGATTCTTTTCTTATAGATATCGTTGGGGATTTAAGTAAAAACTTCCGAATTAATTTTGATATTCGTATTAATGGAGTTTTAAGGTTTAGATATCGTTTGTGTGTGCCAAATGATAAGGAAATAAAGGAGAAAATTTTAAAGGAAGCTCACTGATCTTGATATACGATTTATCTATGGACGAATAGAATGTATCAAGATTTAAAAAAGATATTTTGATGGAGAAACATGAAGAGAGATATTATAGTTTTTGTAGAAAAATATCTTGTGTGTCAACAATTGAAAGTTGAAAGGAGAAAACCATTTGGATTATTGCAGCCGATACTAATTTCGAGTAGAAAATGTGAAGATATTGCGATGGATTTTGTCTCAGACTTATCAAGAACTCCTAAGAACCATGATGCTATTTGGGTTGTTATCGATAGGCTGACTAAATCAGCCCATTTCTTGGCCATTAGGATAGCATACTTTCGTGATAAATTGGCACGGTTATATGTGAATGAGATAATTAGACTCCATGGAGTGCCTGCAATGATTGTATCTGATTGAGACCCGCCCTTTGTCTCCAAATTTTGGAAGAGTCTGCATAAAGATTTGGGGACGAAACTAAAGTTTAGTACAGTATATCATCCTCAAATTGACGGCCAATCGAAGCGTGTGATTCAGATTTTAGATGATATGTTGAGGGCCTCAGTGTTAGATATGAAAAAAAATTGGAACAATTATTTAGTCTTGGCAGAATTCGCCTACAATAATAGTTATCAGGTAAGTATAGGTATGGCACCATTTGAGACTCTTTATGGTTAACAATATAGATCACTGATCTATTGGGAGGAAACAGAAGATAAGAGGCTTTTGGGTCCTGAGATTATTAAGGAGTCCGCGGAGAAGATTAGAGTGGTCTATAAGAATCTAAAGATAGCTCAGAGTAGATAGAAAAGTTACACAGACCGAAAGAGATCGACATTGAAATTTAAGATTGGTGATTATGTATTTTTGAAATTATCACTGTCGAAGGGAACATTCGGATTTGGGGTAAGAGAAAAATTGAAACCACAATTTATTTGCCCTTTTAAAGTTTTGGAGAGGATTGGGGAGGTAGCTTACAGATTGGCGTTGCCACCTAAGTTAGCGGTTGTCCACGATGTATTTCATGTATCGAGACTTCGTAAGTGTGTTTATGATCCCATGCACGTTATCGAGTTTGAGCCTCTGACGATGAGTAAAGATCTAACTTATGTTGAGGAGCCGGTGCGGATTTTGGATAGAAAGGATCAGATACTTTGCGTAAAGACCATTCCCTTGGTAAAAGTTTTATGGAAAAATTATTTGCTCGAAGAAGCAACATGGGAGTACGAAGAGGAGATCTGAAGCAAGTACCCCAATTTATTTCTTGAGGTATGTAACTTTGTTAAATTTCAAGGACGAAATTTTATAATTTGGGAAAGATTTTAAGGTACGGGTATCTAAAACATAGTAAATTCTAATAATTAAGTTTAGAATAAGTAAAATTGTAAAAAAAATAAAAAGATAACTTAGTGCAGTAAAAATTTCAAGGCTGAGCATGCTGTGGGCTCGAGTCCAAGAGGAGGCATAGATTCCATTAGCTACTGGGCTCGCCGTGGGCTTGAGCAAAACTGGGGCACAAAATCACGACAATATTGCGCTCGCTCTTGGGCTCAAGTGCACAATGAGGTGCCATTTTATAAATGTAAACGCCTGCTGCATGCTCGCTTGAGGCTCGAGTGCGCAAAGCTCGCCTGCCCAACGCTCGAGCGCCGGTTAAAAATTCTACAACCTGCTTACCTTTTCGTATTTTAAATAGGGAAGGGGGAAAGAGAAAAGCAGCACGACAAGCAGAACACGAAGGGGAGAAGAGAGGAAAAGAGAAGGGGAAGGGTTTCTCCATGGATTTTGATACAATCAGAGAAAGAAAATTAGTAAATCAAGTTGATTCAAGTGTACCCTAAATTTTATTTTCCTCTATTATTGCCTTTTAATATCTTCATTTTGACTTTTATACCCTAAACCCTCTTTTCTAAGATTTGCTCCAAACGATACATATTTCTCATGATTTATTGGATAGATTTTATATTTAAGCATAAATATAATAATGTATGGTTCCGATTTCGTGATTTGGTATGAATTTTGTGTTCGATTTATATCTAAAAGATTTGTCCAAAACCCTAATTTGAAAATGGAAGTAGGAAATTTGTTGTGAGCTTTGAGAAATGTGATGAAAATGTTATTTGACACATTAGTTAAGTTTATTTGATGATTTTATCTTAGAATTTGTGCAAAGGCTATTCTGTCAATTTTTGAGACTTTTAGAAATCATCTGAACATTTGATTTGTATGAATTTGAAGTGGCCTTTGAGGTATGATGAGTTAAGACTAAGAATTAAGAATATGAATACCCTAAGTCAGTAAGAAAATTGGACCTAGGACTGTTTTACAGTCAAGTAGGGTTTTCCGGTATGCCTTAAAATATTACGGTAGTAATCGAGGATAACTCCGTCTATGGAGTAATGTGTGGTCCGTCCTTCCTCGGAGCGTTAATTTTGGAGGATAGATATTTTGAATGATCTCACCCTCGGGGTGGAAATTTGAGAATGAGAACTTTGAACTTTTGAACTTTGGCTTTAGATTATATTAATTAAATATAATCTATCATCGATTATTCACTCCATCGGCTAGTAGGGTCTACTAGTTTTTGTCCCTTTGGATAGTAAAAGTTAAATTAAAGGTTAAGAGAGGTTTTGAACTAATATTTGATTTTCGGCACATTTTCTGATTAAGAATAGCAAAGGAAATAACCAAAGGAAAAATATAAGAAATAAAACAGGATTTTCGTCTCTGAACTCATGTTTCCAGATCTTTCCATGCTTTTTCCTATTTCTGTATGTCTTTTGTTTCCTAATCATGTTATGCCAATTTTCTTCTATTATATATATATGTTTATACGAATTTTGCATATTTCTATTTTTATGGTACCTTGTTGGGTTTCAGCTCACTTTTGTTATTTTTTTCCCCTCCAAATGAGACTGTAGAGTTGATACCTAGTAAGCAGGAGTGAAGGAAGGATTTAGTTAAGGAAGCTTTATGGAGCCTTGAAGTTTTTTGAAGAACCTTTGGAGTTTGATAAATTATAAATGTAAATAACTAATTTTGTAGATGAAACTGTATAATTAACAATCATAGAATGTTATGTTTTATATTGGGATACTATTTTTGCTTCCGCAGGACTATTTTATGGATTTAGTTTTGCTTCTGCATTTTGACGTTGGATTTGTACAAGTTCTTAATTGGCATCTCCCTTTTGAACCGATATAGTGGATAAGATTATTGTGTTGGGAGCCATGAATGAACATGGCATTTTGATGGTCCTGTGTTTGTATTGTGAATGATTTGATATTAAAGCCTATTTATATGTGTGTTTATTCAGGTTGTTTGTATTGATTTTGTCCAATTTTAGAAAAAATTTTACCCGATTTTTTATAAAATTTAATTAAATAAATTAGTGATGCATTAGTTTAGTTTGTTAAGCATGATTATTGACGGAGGCCGTTAGAGAAAAATGGCCCGTTCCGTCACAATTCTACTCTTTGAGGAGGGCATACTTCTGCTTCATATTAGTCATGTCGCACTCGAGTTGGGAGATACAGTCCTCAACAACCAGAAACTTCTTTTTCTCCACATAGTTGGGAGAAAAATGGTTGGCAATGCCAGTAAGACGATTGAACATCTCTTGGAACTACAAAGAAATTAAAGCAAGTTAACAAATATTAAAAGGATAATGTGAATGTTAAAGAAGAGTTCGGACAATTCCTTAGAGATGGAAAGGTTCCCAAGAGTTGCATCACCCGTATGATTCTCCGAAACAACTTGAACCTCGGATTCTGGAGACTCTGAGTTAGCCACCTCTGCCTTCTTTTCAACTCTTTCGGGCATAATGTCCCCCTCGGACATAGGCACCTGGGGGTCAGAACCAGATACTCTAGTAATAGGTATGAGGGTCGCCTCAGATTTGACCTTGGCCATGAGATCCTCCGAAAGTGGCATGTTAACCACAATGACTCGACCCTCAATCTCGACTTCAAGATGGACCTCAGGCACTGGGGATCGGGAGAAATCTTCTTTGTGATATCAGCATGACATTCTGATGTGACTACTTCGGCCATATTGGTCACTGGAAACTCAAGTAGTGGCATCTTCTCATCCTTACCAGATTGAGTCTCATTGATCTAAGAAGTACCATCAGCAAAAGTAGTCAAAATATCAGGCAGGGGTTCCTAGGGCAGCGGAGGCAAAATGGTCGGAACCCCATATGAAGCAAGAAGTGGGGCAGGGATCGGCACAACATCGGTGACCTTCTCAGCAACAGACTCTACAGGCTCACTACTTTCAACTAGCCTAACAGCCTTAAGAACTTAGGCCTAGGAAGACGTAGAAGTTGGGTCTAATATGATCGTCGGACGCTTCCTCCTTATTAACTAATCTATGGTTGCCTTGTCCTCAGAACTAGATTTGATCAAGGCCTCTTTATTCTCGGGTGCTATGGTCGACGACTCCCTTATTTGAATAGCCTTCTCCTTCGAGGCCTCCTTGTTCTTGGATGCTTTAGCTGGGAACTCTTTTATTCTAAGGGCCTTTGCATTTCTCTTATGTTTCCTCCTATGAACCGACTTTTTTGCATGAGCCTCGGATCCTTCAACCACAGGCTCCCACTTAGCTCGTACAAGGGACTCGGCAAAAAGCCAATGGTTCTTTTTATTTTCATTAAAGGTTGTAGCCTTTTCACAAATGAGGTCTATCAACTCTTGGACTGCAACTTTCTTGTGATAAAAAAACATCAATATGAAAAGAAATAGAAACCTGACCCCACTCTGTACAAAGTTTCCACGTGGGAGGAACCGCTAAATAAAAAAATTGGTCCTTTCACCTTTTTGTGGTGTCAGGGTTTCCTCCACTTAAGCTATATTCCAGTCTGGGAGAAATGGTGACCCAATCTTATCTGTGTTGAAAACCGAACAAAACCTTCACAGTAGTGGCGTTAAAAACCAGGCTGAGAATTCAAGCAAAAATGCATAAAGAGACAAAGTACTTCATGCCGTTTGGCTGGAGTCTGGCGATCGGTATATGAAGGTCCATAATTATTTTATAAAACTCTGAAGCCAAAGAAAATTAGAGACCACCTTTCAGATGAGTCTCATACACTATAATATACCCTTTTGGAGGAGAAGAAGCTCGTCCACTCACCCTAGGCCAAAGATATATCAAAGAACTCAAAATTTTGTACCGAGCTCGAAGGTACTCGACATTAGCAAAGGTGAGGATTCGTTGAATATCTTCAATTCCAGGAGCCACGAAAAATCTTCAATAGTAAAAATGAGAGGAAACTTCAAGTGGAAAAGTGGAGGCAAAAGGATCAAAAGTATTTCTTAAGCATTCGACCGCCCATTTATAGGGAGAGGAGAAAGCTTGAAACGGCACTGTTCGAATTCAAAATTTAAAAGACACATTTCATCATGACACCGATACGTGTCAACTTTCCATTTGCTTTGCTGAATGTCAAATCGCCCGATGTCAGTAATGATGGTTTGTGCATTTCCAATGAGCCATTCAGTATCCGAAGCAACGTGCATTTAATGAAACGATTGATGGCAAGGAAAGAGACCGTCGGGTTAATTATCCTCATCCAATGAAAGCCTTCAGACTGAAAGTTTTTATCGGAGGAGCTAATAAAGCTCGCCAGACAAGACTTTGGACTCGGACGAAAGATTCTTTCGGACTTCATACAAGAAGACTAAATTTCAAACCTCTTGGCAAGGGGGTCAGTAATGGGTATTATGTCCGATGGACCAAAGAAGTTAGCCCAAGATGATTTCACGTTAAAAGATAAAGCTCGGAGGCCCAAAATGACAATGCGGCCCATTTTAGCAAATATGACTGAGACCAATTTAACGGCCTAGGTGGTTCCCAAACTAACAACATTGGATGTTACTTAAAATCGCTGTCGGGATGAAATTTAACTGTTTGTCAGTTTTTCTAACAATTAACCGTCGCCCACCTTTTGTAAAAGCCTGTCCTCTCTAACCAAATGAGATAACTTGATACTTCTTTGATTAAAGATGTACGAAAACCGAAAACAACTTAACACTTGACGGATAATTCTCTTTATTCGTATAACAATTAAAGTCCTCAAATGCAACAGTAGAGAATTCATTGGATCGTGAAGTTGCTTCACACCTGGCCTTTGATCTTTCGCTAGGAGCGAGGTTGTCCTTAGCAAGAATGGTTGGAACCGAAGACCTATGAGACCACGGAGCTTTTCATTAAGTTTTGGGGGTGTCTGAAGCGACACCTTTTATACTCAAAATTTCGTGTACGAATTGACTCTGGTGATGGATCGGGGCAATTCATACGTAAGATATTCTCCACCCAAAGCAAAGGGTTGTTTTACTTACCAAAAAAAAAAAAAAAAAGTTTATTGATGTTGCATGTTAGCTGCTGAAGCAAATGGATGGATGAATTACATTACAGTTGGATTAAGAAAGCAAATTGATGGTTAGTTCTGTTCCATGTTTGTTTGTCAATGCAAATTAATGGGTATTTGATATTGTATGTTGATAAATGATATCCTTGTCAATTTTTGTTGAGCAGCGTTTGAGCTCCGTTTGAAGACCATACTGCAAAAAAGTAGGGTCGGAGAGTTGTTTGAGCTTTATTTGAATGCCACTATTCAATTGTGGCGCTTGAGTTTCATTCGAATGCCAGAAGATATTTTTGTTGGAGTTATTTTGTTATTATACTTTTGTCATGTTATTTTTGAAATCCATTCAAGTAGTATTGAGGCTAATTAGTGGATCCAGATTAAGACTTTTGATCAACTCTAAATTACTTAACAAAACATAAGAAATCTTAAGGTAACAAGTTGAAGTGCTTGTATTGCATTTTAGGTATTTGAGAAAATTTATCTACCCTTTGAAATCGGGTTTGGAGGTGACTTGGTAGATGTGATAGATGAGAGAAAACCAAGGTATTTGATCAAAGAAAATGAAGAAGTCCATTTATAAAGATGGAGACTAACAAAGCAAATCTAATTCATAACTTTTTTTTATGTTTTGTAAGTTTATTTTATGAATATCTTCTTCTTTTATAATGTATAATTTAAGCTTTTTTAAAAAAGAATTCACAAGTAAATGTTATTTACCAAGTTATTAATTTTGCCAAAAAGTCTCAATGTAAGTTTGTGTTTTTTTATATTTGGCTATGTTATGGCAGTGCCTATTTGCTTTTATTTGTATATTTATTTCTCTTATTTGAATATGTTTCAACCTTAAATATTCATTTTTCATCATATAACTATCCCGATCCCGAGTATGTTATTCTCTGCATGCCATTGTATCTGCTGTCCTTTGCATGGTTTCAATCTCTGGCTTCTCATATTGTTTCCTTTGAATTCATCATGTATGCTTTCAAATAAATGCCTATAACTTTTGACTTTTTAAACCATTAGAAAAGTTTGACAGAAAATAACTCTTCTAATTTTTTAAACCTTAGAAAATTTTGACAAAAAATTACTCTATTTTATATTGAATCTCATGCATGTCGTTTGTATAGGCCCGGCATTAAGATGTGATGCCAGATGATTTCTTCAGAACTTTGCCTATGTTCCTTTCTCGAGACAAATTCTTAAAATTTAAACTATATTTTTTCACTCGTTAGATTCTTATAGTATAATCTCTGTCTTATGTTATGGGACTAGTCTTAAAATATCCTTTGATTTTGTCGCCCGTTTGATCCTCATTGATGAGTTCAGAACAACGCATAAAAATATTAGGGAATCTAAAAATATGGAATCAGAGATCCCCATGATAGTTTATATTGTACAAAGTCTAATCTATCCGAGTTATGTGTTCCAATTTTATTATTTTTTACTTATCAAAATTTCACATATGATTTTTATCCTACTCATAAGATATAATAATGACCCGTACCCTGATCTATAAGATTATAATATATAGGCATACTATCTTATTTTGACCTTATTGATGGGGATTATTTGGTAACTCTTGGTTTAAACATTCGGGTATCTACTTGATTGTACTTGCATTATGTTTTTTTGGGGATTAATATTTTGCTAACTTCAGGTTATGATATTCAAACTCCATTTAAACCTCATTTTGTGTTTTGTTTTTGTGGCCCCTTATGTTATTGCATTTTGAGCTTCATCTTCTTCCGGGCCTATATTATTTGTTATACATTCATGGATACCACTCAATGACTCTTTGGCTCACCTTTATTTCCTCCTCATTCCATACTTGGTAGAAGGTGAGATGAATGAAAATGGAGATTGGTGAGGGATGAGTTGAGGAATTTAGTATAGAAGGTTTTGTTTGTATGTTATATTAGAAGGTCATTTGTTTTCCAGATTATATATGGTTATAAATAATTTTGGATTGGTCACTTTGGGGGTGAAACTACAGAGTAGATTGCTTTA
Source organism: Nepenthes mirabilis (assembly GCA_025585075.1). Classification (NCBI taxonomy): domain Eukaryota; kingdom Viridiplantae; phylum Streptophyta; class Magnoliopsida; order Caryophyllales; family Nepenthaceae; genus Nepenthes; species Nepenthes mirabilis. The sequence continues at coordinate 21,734 of JAODPA010014096.1, forward strand.
CAGTAATCTGATATGCCATATTATTGATGGTAATTAGAATTATACAGTAAAATTATGTTGATTTATTTTTAAACTATTGAACCATTGATTGGATTTTTGTAACTTAATCTTTTAGTAATTTGATTACCTTATAAAACATTGCTAACACAGCGTCATTATACAAAAATTTAGCATTTACAATCAAATTAACATTTTTTCTATCATGTGGTATTAAAAATGATAATTTGACATACTGAACCCATATGTATCACCGCCCCTTTATTATCAGTAGTGTGAAAAAAAATAGAAAATCATGTCCAAAACCCAACATCCAACCACCACCACCTGAACCAGCAAGCCACCTCCGTTGCTCCCCCACACCCAATGACCCCCGCGGTTGCTCCCACCTGCTCCCGTCTCTTCTTTGAAGCCATCACAGACGGTGGTTGTCGTCTTTCTCCAACCCCAACCCCCCCCTCCGTCGTCTTCCGCCATGCATCATAAAAATATTAGTTTTAAACCAGGAACGATATGCATGGATCAAGGAGAGGGGTTGGGACACCACCACAAATGGTGGTCACTTCACCATTGAGACCACCATTTTTGGTGGTTTTGAAACCATCAAAGGTTGTGACTCATTGAGAAGAGGGGAAAGAGTAGAAAAGGTGCAAGAGATTGAGAAGGATGCAAAGTGGAGAAGGCTTCTTTTTATTTGGTGTAATTAAAGCCAAAAAAGTTGCTGTATGCTACTTGCATACCCCCCCCCCCCCCACCAGTCCAAAAAAAAAAAAAATTATCACCCAAAACCTATAAATTTACGACTTTAGACGAATCTGACCGTCTGATTATCCCCAGCCAGACCTAAAAAAATTGGCTGAATATAATTATCTCAAATTACAAATGTAACGAGTATTTAGAAATAAAATAGAAGCTCTAAAACAGAATTGACCAAGGCTTTCCAAAATAAGGATGAAATATGCAAGAACACAGGTGGTATAATTAGTAAGAGAAACCAATCTAGATACCTTATTATAGCATCTTGAGCTGTCCAACAATGAGAAAACCATACTGAAGAGATATAATTTGAATTCCGGAATAGGTTTTAAGATTTTTTTCATAGGAAAAAGGAGGATGAACTTGGTGCCACGGAATCAAATATCTTGATTCTCCATTGGATTCTGAGTGTAAATCTATGTATATATATCTTATGAAATTCCCCATAACTTGGATCAATCGTCATGTGTCACGATCGTGGGTATTTGGCCATGATCGACAAAATCAATCTTGTTCAATCTCACGCAGCACAGCAGCTGCTCCGGCAGTTCCTCAGGCTTCTGTGCCTGTTCAAAGTGATAAAATACAAGATATTTGAGATCAAATGGTTAAAGTTTAACAAGAAGAAAGCGTTCTGTCTCCATTCTATATCTAGCAGTTTTGCCTTCGAGCTATGCATTATTCAGGGGAACTAGAGTAGCCTGAATTAGAACGAAACTGAAAAATAATTATCAAAAAGCTAAACAATAAGAACATAGATAATCATTGAAGTCAACAAGCGCTCACGAATTTGCAATCCGAGACATATAATATCGGGGGAATAGGCCAATATATTAACTGTATCGGCTAATACATCAGGTATATCGATTAATATTCTAAATATCAACTGATATATTTTGATATGATACCAATACGACACCGTAATGCAATATAGTCGCGATATCGGAAAATATCGGTATCGGGGGCACAATATTAATTTCGAAGAAAAATGGTCCGCAATGTTAGAGAGAGATAGAGAGAGAGACGTAGAACAAACTAGAAATACAGCTTCAGAGTTTATATTGAAGGCACTCCTGACACACAAATTGATAGCAAAACGGTGCTGAGAAGTATGATTAGTGCTTTTTTTAACTAATCCATTATGCATGTTCTTGTCCAATCAAATACTGATTGCAAAACACTGAGGTACAAATATATATATATATATATATATATTTGCAATCATGGTTGAAAATATTAATATCGGTAGTAGTCATAGTGGCATCGGACTTATTGGATAATATGTATCCACATAAGATATATTGGACGGAAAAAAAATCTTGAAAATCATAAATTATAAAGTTATATCAGCGGATATTTTAAATATAGGCCAGTACATAAACATATCGCAATATTGTTATGTTATTGGAAAATATTAGTATTGAGGGGACTCAAATACCGATAAATATTGGCTGATATTTCCATCAATGTTTCCAACTCAACCCATATTATGTTTTTCCAAAAATTGTCATTTACTTTTTGATTTTTTCCCCCAAGGACTAAAAAACAAAATCAAAATTCAACTATGTACATACCATCCATTTAACTTTCTCAGGCATCTGATTGCCTGTCTACCTACCCTTCTTTGCAACAAACACAGGCCTAATATTCATATACTGACACCAGTTCCTGCATTTATAAGCATCATTCAACTAGATAAAAGCCTAGAAAAAACAAAAAAGAAATGGGATAAAAAGTTCATGCCGTGACAATCTTTAGAACCAAAGGTCACTCGATTAGTATTGACAATCATGCTTACTTTTGCCCGTCTGAAATTTTTTTCCCATCCTCTTACTCCAGGCATGGTAACGGATGGATGCAAATGCTGCCCTTCTATTCTGCTTTACTGCCACAGTTTCTGAATTTTATCTCTGAACTCCAAAAGTCACTTTAACATCCAAGAACAGCTAGCTTTAGGTCCGTATTCCCATAGAAACTGCCTTTCTAGGCATGTTGTGTGCAATAATTTGATCCACAACTCGTCTGTCTTCAATGCAATAATAGCAGCTATTTTCCAGGTTTCTATAACATTCTTGAATTTCATGCAAATATTGGCTAATATGTATCAATATCGAGACCCCTGATATCTATATTTTTCGATATCGCAATAATATCACGATATATTTTAATATTGGCCGATACGGCTTTGTCAATTCCCGATTTTTAGAAAATTTTTTCCGTCTAATATAATTCGATACCAATACGTATTGTCTGATATCGATATGAACGCGACTGATATTGATACCGATATTTTTCATCCATCCAAATCCCCCCTCCAATTTCTATATGTATAAATTACTTGGGCCTCTAGTGCCTTGCTTTTGTTTAACACGGCTCCAGATGAAAGGAATCCCTTGTATATGCATATGCTTTCTCCTAGCATTCTTAGGTATCACCAACATGGAACTCCACTACACTTCAATAGTAAACACAATGATTTTACAGTGTTGTAGCCTCCAGGCATAGGGCAATATAACCTAGCTGTCCATGATCTAATCCTTGAACAAATTTTCTCCACAAGTGGCTCCCACTTTTTCCTCTTTATTAGTGGTACCTCTGGATATTTCATAAGCAGCTTTGGAACTTCAACATCTCCCTTCTCTGATCCTCATTTCTTAGAAGTATACATAATTTGTTTTCCTCAAAAGCATACAAACCAGCTGCTATTAAAAATTGTTGCAATTGCTGATGCAGAAGCTCAACTAATGTATCAATTAACATCATCTGTTGATTATCAGCATCAGATGGACAACCTTCAAAGCGATCCACTTGGTTGATAATTTGTATGGGGATATCATCAAGCTAGTTTAAAATTTTGGGAAAATATTTATGGGGGCAACAGAGAAACAAGGGGAGAGTATCCCTTCATATCAACACTTCTACTAGGCTTTTCGTGTGAAGGTAACCCTATCATTCCAATTATATGACATTAATTAAGAAAAATGAACTGCTTAATCAAATTTCCATATTTATCCAGGAAATCCAAAACTCAGAGCATCCAACCAACAAAAGGCCACTCAAGTCAATCATAAGCCTTCCTGAGATCTACTTTCATGAGCGCTCTAGTTTAAAAAGTTCCCTTTTGCAATTTGTGAGCTGCTCTTCATCCAGAATCACAAAAAAAAAAAAAAAAAAAAAAAAATCAGAATTGATCATAAGCGGGGTAAATAATCAGAATAACCCACTCACAAGATCACTGTGACAAGACCATTTTCACACTCAAATTACTTATCACTCTCGTACACCATGTGACAATTGGTCCAAGATAAGAAATGTGAAGAATGAAAGCTCAGTTCATGAGGAACTCACTAGACTCACTACTAGCAACAAGAGATCTTTCCTTAAGTTGATCCTAGGGAGGACAAGGGATCAGGTGGCCATTGTTTTTTGGCTAGTGACCTACTCAAGGCATTACAAGTGGTGCTTAAGATAGACATAGCCAAAAGTGTTGAATGGGACTAAGTGCTACATCATGTACAAGAAAGGTGGTGGGGGAGCCACATCTAGGGCACATAACTTCAATTTTAAGATCTCACACCACTTGGAATGACGGATCAAGTCAAACAAGGACATAGGGATATGAGGGAGGGGGGGACGTTGACACCCCCCCCCCCTCCACATTGGAGATGCGAAGAATGAAAGTTCTATTTAAACGGACCTTAGTAGGCTAACTACTAGCAAAATCATCTCTTCCCTTTTATTGGGCAAAATTTAAGACAAAAAGATCAAGAGGGATTGGTTGGTTGACCAATGGCTTGCTCAGGGTGCTACACACAAGAACCCCATTAGCTTCAACCAGTTAAAAGCCCCTTGTGAAGCCTTGTAACTTCTTGTAAAAAGTGCCTGTCAAACCTTTTCAAAGTTTATTCTATTGCTAGTCAACACCTCCATAGTTGAGAGTTTTTTCTTTCCTTTTTTTTTTTTTTCAGCACAAGTAAACAGCTTGTCAAGAATAAGTTTTTAGCTAAAATAAGTACATCTTAATTTTAAGACTCTTTACATGTAACTAAAGACAAATTATACTAGAACAGTCAATAGAAAGAAAACAAGGCTGAACCCATAATACATCTCAGTTTTTTCCTTTTGTTTATAAAGCCTTTTTCTTCAGGGGGCTTGGCCTAATCTGGGGTAGACATGAAAGTTAAAATTGCTAAATTTTGTTGATTGAGACACATTACTTCACCATAAAAATAAATGCCAAAATGCTTAATAGAAGTGCCATAAAATAGAACCTGAATTGTTAAGCCAAGATCAAGTATTCCATTATTCAATCGTTCACGAAATGATTCAAGTCCCTTCCTTGATATGTAACTGAAGCGGTGAACGTCCAAATCAATTTCAAAATAATTGCGACCCTGAGAGAAAACAATAAATATAATGAATTATTTTCTCTACAAAGTAAATATTGTATAGATTGATAAAAATATCGATAATGGTATCACTCGGGGCCATATTTGTACATATCAGACAACAGTTATTGACATCGAATATATCAAAATAAATAAAATTTTTGAAAATTATAAGTTAACTGGGATGTATTGGCTAACATAATAAGCTAAATATTGGGAGTAATGGCTAATATTTTGTATATTAGCCAATTTTTTGAATATTGAATGATATATCGTCAATACAACAATATATCACGATATTGTCAAGGAATTGAAAAATATCGGTATTAGAGGGCCCAATATCGATATATATCAACCAATATTTTCATCTATTATTGTCTTCCTTTTTCATGGTAGCAAAACTTGAGCAGTAATGTAGTGGTCACAACCAAGTGCTCTAGGTTAAGGTTTTGGAATTTCAAACCAGGGATGTCACTAAGGTCCAATTAAACCTTTCAGCTAAATGAAGCAACGCAAAAGCACACAGAAAAGAATTATCATCTTATCATTGCTTTCATTTAAATCAATCACAGGAACCTGCACTGATGCATACATGCTCTCCAATATAGAACTATTAAACTAACCCTAGATGATTAAGGCAAATTAGATAGACAGAACTAGATTCTCTTGTGTCAAATGATAATATCTTGTAAAATATTAACTACAGATTCATGGGAATGATATGAATTCTGCATTAACAATCAGCTGCTACTGGAAGTCTGGAAGACTAACAAAGAAACAAGTAGTCTTCACCTTATAGAAATTGTGCTGGGGGCGTGAGAGGACTGGTTTTTCATTATATGCCTGCACAAGCTTTCTTTCAGCAGAACTCAAGCTCAAGTCTTCAGGATTGACCACCCCAGCAATGATTTTTAGCCTTTCTCTAAATGAAACCATAGTTTCTTTTGCAAATCCCTTAAGCTTCTCCATATCATCATCTATCAATTTCTGTGGAACAAATGAATCAGCAAATGAACCATTCATATGCATATACACATAGCTAGGGGTGTTCACGGTTCAGGTAACCAAACCGTGAACCCTTTTTTTAACTTTAACAAGTCAAACCTGTTCAGCAAAAATTGAAACAGTAACCGACTAATTCAACAGGTTAACCGATTTTAAACATTATGACATTTCCACTAAAATCATAAAAATATAACTTATATAATATAATATTTAAAAAAAACTTAATATTAATAAGATTATACTCGTTTATCAAATAAAATATTTCTATAAATAACAAAATAAGAAATTATATAAAATTTATTATTATTTTTTTACATTTTGGTATATATACATATATGGTTGGTCTGGGTAACCGCTAATTTAAAAATTAGTAACTCAAACCAAACTGAAACTCTAATAAAAAAAATTTATTTCAAGCCAAAACCAAACCGAGCAGTTTGGTTATCCTAATTTTCTGTTTGATTTTAACAATTTTGATTTGAATTATCAGATCAATGGTTTTTTTTAATGCCCTTATGTATAATAGAAAAAAGCACTACCCAAGAAAATTCAGGCAATGGAAAAAAGGAAAAAACACTTCAAGAAATTTTGACTAGACTCCATTTATTAAGCTTGATTCAGGCTGAAGGTGATAAATGGCGAGGCTGATGCAATAAAATAGAATCAAGGAAATGCGGAATGATAGTAGCTATTAGCGTAAAATAGAAAATCCCCCTCAACTGTGTGGACCGGTAACCTTTCTGCAAATCAAATAAAAAAAGCTTCTAAATACAGCAAGGTAATTTTTTTGGCGGTTTGCTTGAGGCCAATGGCCGCTTTTGAAGATTCCTTTAGAACTTTGAACTTCTAAATTCTCAAAAAAATGAAGGAAATATCAAATCCATTATAGCTACTTTTGCCTGGCATAGCAGAATTACTCTATCAAAGAAGACTTTAGAGCTAACCAGTGGTTTTGGTACACAAGCAAACAGATTAGAGAAAGGTCTTTCCCTTTTTTCCCAAAAAAACAAAATTTTCATGTTGTGTTGGGTGTAAAAAAATTGGTGGAAAACAGTGTGAATATAGTCTAATTCCACTCTTTTGCATCCTTGGACCATTGACTGATGCAACAGTAACAGTTCCAACAAAAGAAAATGGAAAGAGGGGTAGGCTAGAGAGGGCTAGATGGGTAAAAGCCACAAATTTTACTTTATCAAACGAGAAAGCAGAAGCAACAGATACAATATCATTGTTAACAAATTAATAATACGCAGTACAGATGTCAGAGAAAAATAACAAAAAAGGGGTGGCCTTGTGCACAAGGCTCCTACATCGTGGGGTCCATGAAAGTCCGATGTAAGTAGCATTATCCCTGCATTTTGAGGAGATTGTTTCCATGGTTGAACTCATTACTAGATCATCAGGAGGAGCCCATGAGAGGGCAATTAGAGAATGACATCTGAAAGGATGAAAAAGAATTAACCAGAATACTAAAATAGTAACATCCCAAATAATAATTTTATACACATCGAACAAATAATCATTTCCTAATTTAAAGCATGATGATCAGAAATTGAGTCATAGACTTCCAGATGTTCCGGCCACTTCCTCTCAAGCTCAAGGTGGAATCTCAATGAGTTTGCTCTTTATCTTTATATCAATACAGCAACTTTACCTCATTGTCATTTTGTAGTAGTGAATCTTGCCTACAAGGGCAATGATCAATCAACCAGACAAAATTACAAAAATGAAAGAGAAATCACGTGTCATGGGTCTAAAAGCTCTATCCTATATGTCCTGAAGCAAGCAACATTTCTGATCTCTCTTTACTAGCAGCTAATATTGAAAGCAAAAAAATAAAAAATAGCACCTCAACAATTTTGGTATATTGTCACCACAGCAAGGTAAACCCACAACTTCATAGGATTTGCAACACTATAACTGAGAAATTTGTAAATGAAAGAGAGTTCTTCCCTTCTACTAGCCCTATTTAATTTTTTTCCTCAATTTTACAAAAAGGATCTTTTCAATTGTACAGTCTTCTGCCTTTTGTACTCCTTCAGTAAGCATATCAATATGACTATAGTAGTTCACTGATCCATAAGAAAAGCTAAACTATAAACTATGGAGTTATTGCAGATTAGTACCTTCATGTTTATCAAATACACACCACAATTCCAAATCTAAAACCAGAGTATAACATTATAAAAGCAGCAAATTGAAAAGTCAATCTTACACCAATACCGCCGATTCACTATGACATTTTTGATGAGTTTGTCATTTGAACTACCTTAGGTCCAGAACAATGCCCTAGACAACACACTTAACAAAACACATGGTAGAATGTTCACAACAACAAAGGGAAAACAAGACAAGTAACAAAAAAAAACCCCACACCCCTCCTCTCTTTGTGATCCCTCCGTATCTTTTTATCTCACACAGATGGCTGTTATTTGGCCCACATACCAACTTCCACTGTCTGCCATCATCTTCCTCCTCCACAGGCAATTGTTTCTCTATCTTCTCCACCTCTTTCAACACCTCTCCATTCACCCTTTCCATCTCTCTCTGGTCTCTTCCCTAGTTATCACTCTATTTTCAGTGAATATCTTCCCTCCCCCATCCCCCAAGCCACCACGCACTTGAGGATTTATAGATTTCAACCTGTACTCTGTCTTCTGAAAAATAACCCAGACAGAAAAGGAGACGGAAGCTATCCACAAATCAAGAGGTTTCATGCACTGAAAACCAACACCTTTTGATTTGTTCACTTTAAACTACTAGACCACTGTTAATGAATCCACTCAATATCAAGCTTCTTAGCAGAGAACTACATTTTCCTAGCAAAATAACAAAAGTTACCTTTAGGCTTTCCTGGAATTGGGAAGACATATTTTTCTCGTAACTTTCAGAAACTTTGAAATAGAGTACAAGGCTCATCCCTTCACCATCGCTATCTCCAAGGAACATTGCAGCAGGATATGTTGGGAACTACCACAAAGTGCATAATTATAGAGTAGTTACAATCACAATCAAAATAGCTAAGTTGTCATAAATCAAGAACAACAAATGTATCATTTGTTGCATGAACAAGCAATCATGGTTCAATTCTGCCCAAAATCCAAAATGTCATATAAAGGATGGGGGAAAAAGTTGAAATACAAGGGAAGCCCAAGGTACCTGGATGTTAACAATAAGGAGTGGAGGAATTTTCCCATCAGCTTTAACCGAAGGAAGTTCAAGATGCTGAGCAATGTGATTAATCTTTCTCTGGCAGACAAATAAATCAACACCAATGGGCTTATATGGGCTGAACTCTTGAGCTGGTGATTTCCGCTTGTCTCTGTGAACCAGATCATCAATATTTTAATACACTAAAACTAGATAGTAGATTACTACTTCAGCATGCCCTCATCATAGGGAAACACATCAACAACAGGAAACAGCATACTTAAAGTAGTTCTCGCCACGAAGCTTAAATTTTGAGGGTGAAATCTCAGCCCAGCATCCTGGCATAAGCTTTTCTCCCACGGAATATGGGATAAGAAGTCCTATTCTAGGTCGATACAAGAATTTCTTGGATGCACCTGAATGATATTATGTGAACTGATCAGCCCTGTTATCTAGAGAACTAAGCTGCATAGCAATAATGATGTTTACCACACATGAAAAACCAAGTACAAACAAAAAGTTTACCAAGGTCAATGCTGCAACACTAACAGATGAAATAATAGGACAAGTAGTCACATGAAAGATCATTTTAGATATGGCTGTTTATAATCATTTGGGCACTTGAAATGTAGGCCAGATGTTTTTCCCTCCTTTTTTCAAGGGAAGTTACGAGTCAGTGTACTCCAGATAATGTTGCAATGGCAAAATATAATTTGATGTATGCAAAAGGCAGAATGAATGGAGAGATATGCCTAGAAAAAATGGACATGAGAGACTAAAGAAATATTAGAATACATGTCAACTTTTAGAGGATATTGCAGATCCCATGCAATTGGAATTCGATGATGACAAGTTCAAACAAATAGTAAATGGGTAATATTACCATATTACAATGGTTCAATCTAAAAACACAACTTTTCTTAAATCAAGCAGCAACCACCAAACCAAGAAACCACCCTTCCATTAGTTTGAAGAAATCAGAGATACAAAGCTAACTAACTGAGAAGATGCATTGTCCAAGTGTAAAGGATATTCCCAAAACTCACAAAGAAAAAAGGACGTGGATGAGGCCACAAGGCTACATGTGTTTTCATCAATGGAAACAACTAAAGTTATAATCACAACATCAATGAGATTCCAAATATAGTTTAAACGTAATTTCCAATTGCATTTTGTGCATGTGTATATAATTATCCATTCAAAGATCACGAACTCAAAGGAAGTTTTTTTTTTTTTTTTTTGGGGTTAGGCATCAATGAAGTCAAATTAAATCAATGCTTAACATACTCACCAGTCTCATCTCCATCACAGGATCTCCTTTTAAAAGAAAGCCTGATAACTGCAGATTTCTTTTTTTGAACTTGGGGACCTGAAGGCATGAAGTTCTTGTCCTTGAAGCTCAATGAAGGAAGTAACCGACTGAAGCCAGCTTTTAACATGTTCCCTTGAGTCTTCTCTTCAGAATCACGTCTCACCTCCTTTAAACAATTAAAGCTCCCAAGAGAACGGTCCAATAGCTTTTTTGTTCTGGTACAAAACTCATCAGCTTTTCCTGAGCAGAAAAAAGAATCCTAAAGATGATTAACTTCAAGCACCAATCCTGTTGGTTACTGACAATAACGCATGCTCTTGGTGCATATGACTTACCACCATCTAATTTCATAAAACTTCCATGGTATTCTTCATACTTACTTCCGTTATCCATGATACATGATGCAGCTTCGTATTGGAGAACTTTGCCACTAGTGGCATTACAAATGCCAGTGCCTATGGTGGGAAAACAATCTGCACAAAGAAAATATACTTGTAGAATTAAATTGTAAAAAAAGAGCATGGTCGACAAGCCTCCAGTGATAGAAGCAAGTCTAATCTAATGGGCCGACCCTGCACTAGAACTACACTTTTCCTTCGTTGTGCTGACATCCTTATTACAGCATATTTTCTAGCAATCAGTGACCCAATCTACAAGCGAAATGAGATATGTACAGCATATTCTAGTTTGTTGCTGAGAAAATAGGATTTGATATTGTATATTAACAAAGAAATGCTGAAATAAATTACATTATCAGACTTGAAGATGCAGTCACTAAGACTAGAAACATGATTTGAAATAAAACAAATTGGACGAAACATAGCCCTCTTCACAGCTCCTCTGAAACTAAGCAGACCCCTCCAGGTGTAGTAAGTTTCTTCCATATCATGGCTCCTTTTAAGGTCATTATTGCCCAAGTATAACTCTGGCAGCAGCCATTACCTAGCAATATTATATGGAGAGAGAAAAGAAAATCCCAGAGAGAGAAAGAGAGAGGTTAGAAGTCCTTTACCTCCATGCACACTACTATATTCTTCATCTGAATCGGACTCCAATATACTAACTGAGTCGAACCATGCTTCCTCTTGGCAGATAACTGCAGATGAATGATATTCTAAAGTCACACCTACCCGTGTTCTAACTTGTTTACACAGTTCAATAAAGACAATAGAAAGTTCACGCCATTACAAAAGTTAACACTCCCAACTACCAAGGAATGTGCCAACAATGTGTATCAATTATCAAGCCAATCATCTCTCATGTAACGGCTTGCATCTATGACAACTTATGAAAGTAACGTAAAACAAAGGGAACTAAAGAGTCCACATGGAGACAATATCTACAAACTATTGGGCTTAATGTCAGCCATGGTGCAACAATAATGCTCCACGTTTATGACCACGGGGTTGAATCACCAAAAAGGTTCTGACTAGATTGTGATATGCATATGTGCAGGCATACATAGAACACAATGCATGTGTTAAAACTTACAACTTAACATATATTGTGATATGCATGTAATGGCACTTGCTCAGTGAAAAAAGTTACAAACATAATGTACTGATTTTTCTTTTAGAAAATGTGCGTATGTGTGCTTGAAAACAATGAACTTTCGCATTACATTAAATTAAATGCATTCTGTTTTACTTTAATAGCATGTACAAGATCAAAGATATTCGAGCAAATATGTCAAATTCACCAACATGGATTTCCAACAACAAGATAATACCGACAATATTAAAACAAAGAAGACATAACTTATTTCCTGACTACCTGCCACAAATCAGCCAAAATTAGATTTGTGTTGCATAATTAGATTTGTGTTGCATAAACCACGGAAAACATTTGAGAATCTACATGAAAATCTACCCAGGAAATGGTTAATATTTGAAGTGAGAAGAGAATCATCAATATTCAAGAACCTATCCAACCAATTGGTTAACAACGAAAGTACATATTTGGGATTTTATCTTGTACATAAACCTAATTGAAAACTCATAATAAATCAGGCAGTACCTTAGCAGGAATATTTTTAAAAAGTAAAATATAAAAAACCCAAAAACACAAAGTCGAAATAAAAGACTCTGGTCAGAACCATCGCCAGGAAAAAGGATTGCTTTTAAGCAAGTTGTTTAATTATCAAAGACATCCTGTGCCAATGCAACCAAAATGATTTGATACATGATCATCTTCTCAGGTAAGACTATGGCATCTTTAAATACTAAGATCCCAATAAAAACCAAGAACACAATGACAAAAAAGAAAAAGAACCATTTACCATTAGCATCAATTTGACTACGTTGCCACTGCAGCTGGGTGAGATGGAATGTTGAATTGGACACCTCAGATCTTCGGCATGTAGTTGTTTCACTCTTTCCAAAGTCCATATGAACAAATTGGCTGACAGCAATATCAGTTACACAGCTGCCCAAATCACCATTCCGTTTTTTGGTTCCATCAGAAGCAGGGTTTGAAGCCTTTGTATGGCATTTGGTGGATCGGTGGTGAACTTTCTTGCTTGTCTTTATGTGTTGGTGTCTAGATGGTCTAGAATAGCAACCACCCATTATTACACCTTAAATTAACAATTCCCGTACACTAAGGAAAATTGCCCTCATGTAGAATGCAAACCTAAAACAAAAGTTGAACTTGCAATGAGCTCAATCTGCCAAAAATTATATCAGCAATTAAAAGATGCACCCAAACCAAGTTCAGCCTAAAAAGGTATTGAGAGACAGTATAGATCATCTTTGATTTTGATGTACTCCAAGTAGCACAGGCTCTAATCAAATGGTTAAGAGATCACCCAGTTGAATCCTAACACTGCCAATAGAATTTTTGTCTAATGAGATGGGTTAGGTCATGTATATTGAATTCTTTTATACTCCATTTTTTCTTATTTCTTATTATATGAGTGTGTGCACGCATGCGCGTAATATTTCATGAAAATTAGCACTAGCTCGTGTTTGACTAGGCAATCAGACAATAAACTCTGCGTCATGATATTATAAAATCAATGAAATTTTATGCATCCCTATTTTACTATTTGCCAAACTTGTAAACACCGACTCCACTGAGCCACCATTTTTGCAATAGCTTTGGAACCGCTTGGGCTCTAAGGAAGTAATAGTCCGTGTAGAAATTATGAAGATTCTTAGGATATTCCTCAACTTACTAGAACTCAGCTTGCTTTTCAGCCAAAGGAAATTCCTAAAATGGGCTCAAGACGAGACTTCCCCACAAAATAGCATAATATGTACTAGATGAAGCAAGCTACATAATAAGATTGAAGGTCAATGCATTATGTTAACTTACTCAATTAAGCACCAAAAGGGTAGGGTACTGGGAAAGCTAATGACCCACTATTCTTTATTTTGAATCGACAAACCTTGATGCCTATACTTAAAGCTAGGTGTTTAGTTAGACCAAATGGGAAATTTTTACATGAAGATCATACAAGAAAGTGACGTTCCAAAAGAAAGTTCCAACTATGCACTAGAGATTAAAAAAAAAAACCTTTATCAAATGACGATAGCAGTAAAGGCATGTTGAAGAAACAGAGGAACAACACCCAGCATTGAGAGATTAATTCAAGTCTTTGTTTTCATAATCCTCGTTTGTGGTTGTCTTCTTCATTCTTGAACTTTTGGTCAGGTCAATTTTGCTTTTTGAACCTTTCGCTCCCCATAGCTTTTTTTCTCTAGAACTTTCACTTCACTTTCCACTCTTGTCCAATAATATCAATATAGTAGTCCACTACAAAGCCTAGTTCTAAATTCTTTTCCTCATTTACAATTTTGTTTTCCTTTGAAGAAGAAAATGAAGAACACAACCAACGACACCAATTATCAAATCAGGAGAAAACAACATTCAGCAATTTGTTGGGATAAAAGGTCGGTCGGACAGAATGACACACAGTGAAAGGAAAGAGGAAGAAGAAGCACACGTATGTTTTACGTGGAAACCCTTATGAATCAAGGGAAAAACCAGGGAAGCAGAGTCTAAGCAAATCCACTATGTGAAATAGGTTACAAACCTCCAAGATGGAGTATCCACTATACACCCGAGAATGACTCTCTCTTACTAGTGGTGCACTCCTCTTTTTTTCTTTCACCCTTGGATCTTATCTCCTTGCACTCTACCGTACTCAGATGCTCTCCCTCTCTCTCGCACTCCCACTCTCCTGCATGCTCAGCATGCGTATATATGATGGTCTGCCCGGAGACCTTCAACCAATAGGCTAGTTGAGTGTGGTGAAATGCCTTCCGCCTACTCTGCAACCTGCCAATGGTTTTATCCACCAACTCTGCAACCTGTCGCCTACACAGACGGCGCACGCGCAGCAGGTCTGCCACCTGCTCTGCTGTCCAGCAACTTGTTGCTAGCTGTCCACGACGTCCTCAGTCGTTGCTGCAGTCAAATTCCTTGGCCGTCTGTGCCCATTGGCTATCACAAGAGTCTTCCAGCGTTCCTTGATTGATTCCATACCAGTAATACCAACTAGTAAATTCTTCATTCCCATCTGGTCAACATGTTGACCGGCAACTTAAAGGCGCTCAAATATTTTCTACTCCGAAAATACTATCAGGAAATCCTCTCCCGATTTCCTTTCTAGCCTTAGCCGGTCAACGTCCTCCACAGCCATCCGGTCAACCTCCCGTTGACCGTCCTGCACAGCCATCCGGTAAACATTCCTGTTGACCGTCTTTGCTACCCGTCCGCCATCCAACAACACTCCTGTAGCCCTCAGACGGTCAACCATCCGTTGACCGGATTTAGCTGGCCGTCCGCCTGTCAATCACCATTGACCATCTTTGCCTTCCAGCCAGTCAATATTCGTTCACCGGCTAATGCACCCTGATGACAAACTAGTTTGTTGAATCACCCACAAGGGAGTGACCTACCTCAACACAATTTACCCCCTCCTAAAGACAAGTGCTGTTCTCCTCAAGAAAATTAATTTCAACACTCCAAACATCATGTGGAGTAAGAAAATGACCAAGTATATTGAATTGCCAGACAAGGCCTTCATTTATAGTATACATAGATATCGCTAAGAAAAGTATCCCTGACAATTAGATTTGCTATAAAGATAACTAACCAATTTCTGTTTTGACACACATTTTTTAGCCAGTTATTATTTCAAGTATCTGAAAATAATCTAGAAAAAAAACCAATAAATAATCAAGATTAATTTATCAGGTAATAGTCTATATTAATTGAGGAAGCTCAATATTCTCTAACACATCCAAATGTGCACATTCTAGGGCAAAAAAAAAAAAGGATAATTTCAATTTATTCCTTTCTAAGAAACAATATTATTGACGTGAAGGGGGGGAATCTTAACATAAATTCCCTCAACTTTCAAGAAGCATCACAGAGCGAGTGGAAAGGCAAGGTTCCATATCCAACCAGCGACAGAAACTTTTAAAGGGATGAATTACAAGTACATAAATAACAAAGAAGCCTTATATGTGATTTTCTATATAATATTAATCTTTAACAAGTCTAAAAATATATAAGACTTACATAATGGTTCAAAGTTCCTTTTGCGCACTTTTCTTTAATTTCAGACGTCTATCAAGTCAACATACACAACACCCCAAAATAAAAAAAAAAAAAAAACGAAGAACGCACAGAAGATCTAAATAAGAACGTCAAATTCAATGAGAGAAATATTAACGGTGGAAATTGAAATTGCAGAAAATATTGTAGAAGTATGAGTTTTAATCCTTGTTTCATTCGAAAGAAAGAATTAAAGAGATATAGCTGATGGAGACAACTGGTGCTCTTATGAAATGGCAATTATTTTGTCTTTCGACAAATAGTAAGGAAATTTTCGGCAATGAAGTCCCCCAAAAACCAATATGGGCAGAGAGAGAGATCAACCAATGATTGAAAAAAACAACAATGCAGATTTGCGGACGCCTACTCAAATCAAATGCACCAACGATATAAAACTAAAAACATATATATGATGGGGCCGTCAAATAAACATGTAAAAAAATCACTTCATACTGGGACAGAGAAAGGACAAGATCTGAATAAGAAGTATCACGGAAGATCAATCGTCGTCTCCCTCTGGCTATGGGACATCGAGATAGAAGGGAAGAAAAACTGTTTGCATCTCAGACAAAGGGTAATCGCAAAATGCAATCGCACAGCTTTTCTTTGTCTCCCCCTTTTTCCGATTTTCTCTCACCCTTTTGCATTCAGATTTCAGATTGTGATTGCCATGTTAGACTGATAGTTTGTCTTTTCCTTTCTGTCATCCTCGTTCCGAGACATCGCATGGAGGACAGGAATGTAGATCCCGAAAGAGATGGCCGTCCTTCTCTCTCTGCTCGTCGTTTTCCCAACATGCATACTCGCCGAGCATTCGGGGAACGTCAACAAACCAACTCACGTCGGGAACTGTTAATTGCTATTAAATGCT
>JAODPA010014107.1:0-13366 GCA_025585075.1 Nepenthes mirabilis
ATAATTAATTCAAAAAATTTACGTAAAAACATCAGATAAATCCAAAGATTTTGTTTCCTTTACAAAATCACCCTTCCTAATACATAAAATTCCCACATTGTATAATTATTAAACACAATTAAAAGACATCATAAACTCACCAAATCATCAAGAGGGGATGCTAATGAACGCCACAGTTCACTCTTATCAAATCATATCAAGTTTCATGATTTTTTTTTTTCAAAAAAGACAGATCTGAATGTACAGTACATTAAAAGCGACCATGCACTATGATTTACCCTATTATGTCCTACGCAGGGATTTCCAATGCTATGTATTATTTTGCTTTCTTCTTTACAAAGTCGCATTACAAGCTAAAATCATTTGCATCAGGGAGCTTACTGAATCCATATCTGGGGAATCTGACCAACTGGAATGGAACCGAAATCAATGGTTACCTGTATAGTGGGAAAAAAATTGAAGAAACAGAGACCTGCAGAGATTAAATTGAAGTGTTACAATAAACCACCGAACCAATTTAAAAACACAGTTGAATATGATTACGATCACGGATATTATTATTGCACCTCCAAAAATGAAGCATATAAAAACATTTTGTTTTGGGTGTCATGAACACAAAACTTGTAATTCGACATGGTTGTTAGAGGATGTCGTACTAAATCAAATGAAATAATGATATTTACTTTTGTGTAAAAATCCTGAGACTTGTTGGAGTGATTTGAATCTATAACCAACAAAAGGAGTACTGCCCCTTGAGCTTGTAGCGCTTCTAGATATTAGTTATAGATACAATCACATGATACAAAACAAAAGTAAACAATGTCTCTGTATCTACTTCATTATCCGTGAGTTTGTGCTTATTTTTGAGTTGTGTCCCAAATTCAAAAAAGAGGCAAGGGACTCTGCTAGTTTGCTTTTTTGGCAAAAGCCGGGATTTTGAGATATATTGTGACTATGTCCAACTATTTATAAAACCTTGTTAGGGGGAGGTAATGAAAGAAGGAACATATACACTTGTAGAAACCCTAGTTTGAGTTTCTCTCAATAGATTCATGTATACAATATGTTGGACATTAGCAACGATTGTTAAGATGTGTTTTGAACTTCTTGATGTATGACAAAACAAACTTTTCCTCGGTAAAATAAAGGTCTCAGAATATGGACACAATAATATGATTAGCAAAAGCAACTGGGAAAGGAAAAAATTCTTTGGAAGGGAAGAAAGTATTACCTCTGAAAGTATCAACACTTGAGCAGCTCACTCCTTGCTAGATTTTGAGCAGAATAACCCGTTTCTTTTAGATGATGTAGTTTCTGATGTAGATTTAGCTCTCTTTGATCCAAATGTGAAATACCTCCTCAAGAAACGCTTTCCTGATGAGCTCTTCAAGCTAGAACTGGAACTCATCTTGGAATCCTTTCCTCCGTTATCCTTCCAATAATCGAACCCTATGGAGTTGTCAGCACCCAAAATCCCATTTTTAGACTTCTTGTAACTTCTGACCTTCAACTCCCTTTCCGCCTTAAGCACTTTCCCCGACAATATCAGGGCTTGCTTCTCCCCTAAAGTACATACGGGGCAAGCAGGATCATATTTGTTGGTTTCGGGGGTTATATTCTCCAGGCACTCAGCATGGTAAACATGCCCACATATCAAAACGGCAACCATTGACAATTCATTGCTAGCAATAATCTTCTGGCTACTCCATGCAGATTTCTCAGTTAAGAGCTTTGAGCAAACCCCGCAAGTCTGCATATCATAGGCAACATATCCAGAATTCTGATCATTTGACCAAGTTATCTTATTATCACGAGTCAAGCTAGACGACTCGCTATCAAAAGACAACATTTCTCTATGTGATGTGGAAAGGAGTTCCGAGAATGCAAGCAGGGACCAGCCATCTGAAGACTTGCCATGGGAAGCTCTAGTTGATTCATTGCTGCCAGCAGGAAGTGAATAAGATACCTGCCTCTCTTCAGAAATCGAAATAATGCCTGGCGAGTTCCTTCCAGAGCTGTGGGATGGAGAAGGATAGACCCACCTCGATGGGGTCATGGTGGACGTAGGCAAACGACTTTGGGATGACAAAGGCGACATTGATACAGAAGGTGTTGAGTGTGCTGACGGTGACAGTTTAACAGCAGCAGTATATGAAACATAAGCAGATTTGATTGAATCCTTCACCTGAAATGTGATTAAAAATATGAAACGGTCAAGTTTTCTGCAACAAGCATAACAAGAAGCATCTCAGGCAAACATTAGACCAGAGTTTACAGGCGTACCTCCACAGACATGTCTGTAGAGATGGATTTACCTGCAATGAAGACAAAGGGGAAGACATAAATTAAAACAATGAAAACAGACTTCAAATAATATCTGCTTCCATTATTTGTGTGCAGCATATCTATTCTTCCCTTGGAGCACAGGAAAATATCACAATAAGAGCATACATCCTTCTGTTTTGCAGAAGATGCAAGAACCATTCACAAATCCTAACAGACCTGTGATGATTATCCCAGGGCCAAAAATAGGTTTTATTAGTTAACAAAACAGGTAAATGACCAAACAGTGACCTCTCTAAAGTCTAAATCCAGTGATTACCCACTAAGACAAGCTTCTGGAACAAAATTATATTCTCATATAACAGTGTCTATCAGCACAGGATGAATCATGGAAGGACAGCTCAAAAATGAAAAAAATAAAAAGGAACTACTGAGTAAGAAAGCTCTAACACGGAAAACAGAGAGATTAAACCTCAGATCTGGACTAGAGTACTGGCCTACATGCGAAAAGCTTCATACACAAAATAAGTCCAAAAACGGACATGGCCTTGAGCAACCATGACAGAGTAATGTTCAGTAAACGATACTGTAAATGGAGGCTGCATGAACAAAATAACATGAAGCATATAATTTCAATGTTCAAGAAGCCCAATATCATCTTTCAGAATATATTTTCGAACATACTTTCACTACTTGAGAGAGACCAAATTATACCAACACAAACAGCTTCCACGCATGCTCCACAATTGAGTACATTGATGCCAACAACAAGTCATAGTCCACATCACTAGTTCTTTTTACATGAGTGAATATTCAATTTCTGCCAGACTCATCCAAATAAGAAAATACCAAAAGTTGAACCCTGAGTGAAACCCATAAGCAGACATGACATTATTGAAAAACATCAGCTACGAAGCAAGTGATAATTGTTTTTCCACTAACTATACAGTTTGTAAAGGCATATCCAAAATGTCAGTTCAGTCCACTTACCTCTGTTATTCCCTATTCCGTAGATTTCTGCAGAGAAGAAATAAAGGTTGGGTATGTGGGACCTACTCTTACTTCCTCTATAAGCTCTGTACATGAATTAGTCTGTACACAGAATTTTCCTATTATGGTGGGTAAATTTGCACACAGAATGTTCTTATTATGTTAAAGGAAGAATCTAAACAAGGGGGTGTCTGGTTTCTCTTTTAAGGAATTTGGGAGAATCTCTCGGGCAAAACAGAATCACAGATTATTGGAATAGCATAAATAAATGGCAGCTTATAGACAAAAGGAGGACCGAGATGGAAGAAGATGAAATAAATGGAGAGCACAACAAAGGGAGAACAGAGCAAATGTCTCTCTCAAATACCTCAACACTAGAAAACCATCTACCTTTGAGGAATCATAAATCAAGTTGTCAAACTGCTTCAAGGCTTTTTTCCTTTTTCTGGTTTGTTTCCCCATTCATGTTACAAGAGCACAGGTACACAGTAAGGGTTTACCCTATGGTGAATTTAGGTGTTAATGCTTCTCGAATAGCAATAGTTGGTATTAGATATTATCGTGTATGTGTTACTTGTCACATGTATGCAGATTACTTTGCCTTTAATAATAATGTATTATTTATGTGCTTTTTTATTATCAAAGAGTATGCACAACAAAATCAATCGATGGTGATGAAGTGAGCTAAAAGTTTCTCCTTGGTCCTATAACAATTTGGAAACTCTTTGGTTGCTAACATGTTAGACAATTTATAGAAGTCACCATCCCTCGTTTTGCCTAGAAAATCGGTGACACTGAAAAAGAAAATTTCTGGTTTTGTAGTTTGGTAGGGAAGAAAATCCCACCGAGATGATTTATGATGCAAATCTCCTCTCACGTTAAATAATTCCAAGGCAGTCATGCCACAGGACATAAGGAAAAGAATCAATCATTACAGAGATCTGACATTGGACATCAAAGGATAACAGCTTATTAATGGACAACCTATTGATTGATCCATCTATGTCATGAAAAGCAATCAAATCTAGTTCCACTGCTGCCTAGGGAGAAACATCATAATACCCCATGAAGCACGTGTTAAGACATGAAGACTATGCAAAAATAATAGAATTTCTCGCAGCCTTTATAAAGGCCAAAATTTTTTGGTGGAAGTCTGATGTCAGATTAGGGCAAATAATAAACCCTTCACCACTGTTTTTCTTTTGAAGCTTTCCTGCAAGCATTGCAGTTTTTGATGTTTGAAAGAAAAAAAAAAAGAAAGATAGTTCCAAACTTGTTGCTAATTCCAATACAATAAATCAGTAAAACATAAAGGTACTAAACAAAAGAAATATGAAACCTTGAATTCAGAGCTATACCAGAAGCAGAAGGCCTCAAGCTTCTAACAGTTGCTTCATTAATTGGTGACTTGCACAATGATCCAGTTGTGTAGTTTTCCAATGAACTACCTCCATCTGATGCCTGTGCAGATACCCCTGCTGTTGATTTTATGTCCAGCACATCACTCCTGCCGATTCCATCAGGCAACCAATTTACAGAAGTTTCTTCACCAGCTACGCGGCCTCGATTATCCCATCGAAAACTCCATGATGGCGAGTATCGAACATTTCTAAGCAAAATATCGCTCCGAGATCCATGTTGTATTGTTTTGTCTCTAGCAGCAACACAGCAAGCACCTCCCATTCTCAATCAGATAAACTGCATATTCAATTGAGATTTTTCCTCAGTGTCAAATACCAGCTCAATTACCCCAAGTATACCACGCAGAACATAGGCTCATTTGAAAGGAAACGATACCACAATTAATTCCAAAAAAAAAGGCAAGCATGGAATTAAGATCAAACAACAGCTATATACTTTGTAGCGCAAGCTGTGCAACACAGCATAGAAACTCAGAACCCAGAACAATAATTACTTGTAAACTGAAACAGCCAACACTCCAAAACATCTTAGCTAAATCTGGTAATAACAAATAAATGAAATTTCATTACGAAATTGGAACTAGAAACAGAAAGCAGACTACAACATCCACCACACCGTGATAAAATCTTAGTGCATCCCAATAGAGATGGGGCTTCATGATTATGTACGTTCCATACAACAAGACTGCAAAGGCAAGCTCCCTCAAAAAAGATAGATAAACAAATGCAAATAAAATAATCAAAATTATCCCCCCTGATAATGGATATTTCCATCTCAACAATTAAATTATAGACTAAAAATAAACCAGTTGCATGACGAATGGATGCATGAGACTCGAATCAAAAAAGAAAAGGAAAAAACAGTAAAGTTCAATACTAAAAACTTAAATTTCGATGAAACAGTTCTCATCTACCAGCACTGACATCTACAAGTATAATACCCAATTCAAAATCGGGAAGGAAAAAAATTTCATAATGCAGAGCAAGAAAAATCAACGATAGTAAACATTGAATCGAATTGGCAACGGACCTTCTAAACACACACACACACGCACGCGCGCGCACACACAAAAGGAAAAAAAAAAAAAACAGTGATCAGTACACGCTAGGTTATTATAGAATCATTTTTAATCGATATACCCAGGATCAATCCCTAAAAATTAAAGAAATTCAAAATTTTCCTAAACACTCCGGGAAGAAGACCCGAATCAATGGCCCAAGAGCGCTGAGAAGGAACAGTAAGAAAACACTGAGCATACTAAGAGTTCATGAATTTGATGATTGAGCTCTTAACTGATCAACTTAACAAACAGCTACCTTAATTTTCGTCTGCCAAAGAGCATCGACAGTCCACATAAACCCTAAAAACAACGCAAAAATACGGTGGCGGAGAACCTGAAAGAGAACGCCTTTGGTCCAAAGCTTCACATGGATAGAGCACTAGAGATAGAAGGTGACAGAGACGGAAAATATGGTGGGGAAAGGGCATGGAGAGCGATATAGAGGGAGATTCTGGTTATTCTTTTCGTCTTGGTCTTCATCTTGTTCGTGGAAATTCGAGGAGTGCGGTCCTTTTTTGACGGTTTCGGTGACGGCGTTAATGAATCTGCGCGTTTGTTTGGTAGAAAATAAACAGCAGTTGAAGTCGGTAACCAAAATTACATTACAGTGTACGTAGTTGTATCATTAATTATTCAATTACCAAAAATATATATTATTAATTCTTTAAAACNGCTAGAAAATTATAAAAGGGAGGGGAGACGTGTATTTTAGAATGCTTTTGAATGAGGAGGAAATAAGGGATTTCAGAATATGTTAAAAGAAAATATTTATAAAAAATATTCAGAATAGTAAATATTAATTATTCATAGTAGAGGATGATAAAATAATCCTATTCATTGATTAATGATGTAATACGTCTCTATAAAGAAATAAAATCTTCTCATTTAGAACAAACTCAAAAATCTCAATGAGCATAAAGAGTTAGAGAGCAATCAACTCAAATAAAGCCAGGTAAGATGACGTTAGAGAGTGATATAACTAAGAGGGTGGCTAATTTTAAAGATTTTGAGGTTTAGATTTCTAAAAAGCCTGTGGGAATGAATATTAGAAAAGTATTTCATATTCTTCTATTTAACTTTATAATAAAAAAATATTTTTTTCAAAAGTTGCTTTATGTACTTTAGGATAAAAATATTAAAAAAAAATTAATTTATCTACATCAAATGGGGGTGTGTTTGGCATCGATAATGGATAATAAGTGTCTGTCACATGACATGTTGCTCAACTGTCATCTCACAGACCAGATGATAACAGATCAAACGCTATTGATGGATTGTACAATCGTTTTGTGTGTGAAAATTGAACTGATACGGTAGTCCATTATCTACTTTGAAATGAAATAAGTACTATATAAAAACTACCAGGAATAAAGCAACAAGTAAATTTAAATCATTAAATTTATGTAAAAATACGTTTCCATCTTAAGCATCTTAATTCAGTACAAATAACAATATTATTGGTTTCATAAAGGTCAGCTATAACTGATAGAAGAGGTGGTGGAGGCTGGGAGGGGTGAGTGGTTTCAGCCAGCCTGGAGGTGGCTGGCACCATTGGCTGGGGCATTGGGCGGTTGCTGAGAGAGCCGACCTTTGACGGCTTACAATTCCCTAAAATACAGAGTCAAAAACCATATTTCTATGGCATTTATTATTCCACTTCTATGGTAATTCTAACTCCCTAAGAAATTAATACCCAGATACCAAAAAGTATGGAAAAAAAAAAAAAGAGTCAATACCAGATCCCACTCACAAAGAAAGAAATGAACAATTGGGAAATTTAATCTGAGCACCTTTCATTCATTGATCAATTTTATAGGTGTTGAAATATACTAAATGTATAAAAACTCGAGTCTACGGACCCCTTTCCCTCAAAAAGAATACAAAATAATTCCCCCACAGTGACCCCATTTTACCAATAATAACAGAGAGATGGTTCATTTATTCAGATTTATATACTTCTCACCAGCTTGCCGACAGTCACCCACGCATGGAAAGCCATGCCTCTGAGCTTCCAGGAGAAAATTGCAGATACAGAATGAAAAAATGAACGGTAATGATCCCACGTCCACAAATCAACGTCTGCTTCATGGTTCCTATCCTAGAAAGAGCAGAAGAAAACTGTGGCCTAATGCTTCTCCAAAAAGAATAGCTTATTTGCTCCTTTTCTTGGCCTCACTATAAAGGATCACCCCAATGACCGTGAGCAAATAGCCAAGCATCCCTGTGACTGAGACTGGATTTCTAAATATCAAAATTGAGATCACCACTGCAACGGCTCCTTTTGCATTTCCCAGAACCTAGAAATGCAGTGGCCAAAATTTTCATTAACATGCAGCAGAAGGCAGTATTTTAGATGTAAAATCAATATTGCATAATAGAGGACAATCCAGTGCACATAGCTCCCACTACACGATAAGTCCAAAAAAGCATCAGACCGCTTTTGGATCTATCCTATTTAATAATACCTTACACTATGCAAGAAATCGTTTCTACGACTTGAATCCATAACCACCAAGCCAATTGGTTACAACTCTATAGTTTTGCCAAGACTACGTGTTCAATATAGCTATTTCACAATGAGTTTTTTTCTCTCTCTTTTTAAAGTGAAATCAGCCAATTGTTATTGCAACGTTATTATCAGGGAATTCGATATTATGTTTCGCATTATGTCTCGGATCATTACAACTACAAAGGTCAGTAATGGCATTAGATCAACATTTTCACATTTTAAAGAATGCCCAATAGAGAAAGTCCCTTCTTCTATAAAAAGCATGACTTGGAAATACAAATAACCCTAACCATATGTTAGTTGATCATGGAATTGTTTACTATCAATACAAATTGATTTGTGAAAATGAAAGCGTTTGTATCATAAACAAATGAATTTCCAAAAAAATTGTATAAAAGACTAGTAGGAAAAAAAACAAGAAAATAGAAATCTGTTTTCCAAAATGGACAGCAGTAAAAACATCTTAGGATTAATCCAAAGTTGATCACCAAACACCTTCCTAGTAAGTTCATTCATAACTATGTTTCAGCTGTAAAGGATTTATGTTACACAAGTACAAGGAAAACAACTTCCCCAATTAACAGCAAGAACAACCTGATAACAAAAGGGGGGGCAAGAAGCTCCACCCAGAAGACTCACAGATGGAAAAGAAAAGCTTGAAGGTAACCATTACACAACCTCGCATATTTAAAGCTAACTTAGGAAACGGATTAGACGGAGGTAAATGAAGGCCTTAAACCCATATAGCTAGCCCCATTTACTGAGGAAAAGCTTACTTTGGTTTGGTTCATGAATTAGAACAAATAATCAACTGAGCCAGCATTACTGTCCAAACAAAATAAAAGGCAACATATACAGATACATTCATTGGCATATGCCAACTGGGAAATAAAGCATCCTTCTCGCTCACCCAAATTGATCATAGGTGGACGAATGAACTGATATACATCTAATACGTATGCAATGACAACCATATTTCAACCTGATGAAATGTATGAAGTAGATAGACATTAAAAGAGATTAACAAAACAAATCAACACCATAAGGAAACTACATCTATGGTCTTCCTTCAAATAAAATAATGTAAAAAGGAAAGCCTACTACACAAGACTTTCAGCATTACGGGCTCTATGAAGGATCAAATGTATGCAATTTTACTTATGCATTGCAAAGATGTTGCCATCGTTTGAACCCATGACCAGAAGTTACTGAGAAGCAAACTTACCATTGCACCGAAACTCATAAAATCAATAAAATTCTGATGATGGACATATTTTTGTGTTGAGATATTGTATAGGCATAATATTCACAATTTTTCCAACCCAAATTGATCACCAGACAAATTCCGATTCTATCAAATTCAGTAAATAGAGGTTTGTGCATTAGAAGGAAAAGCATTTTTTACACCGTCATTTTTGATGAAATTTACACAGATGACATCTTTGTCCTCCTCTTCCCCACTCCCCACCCCCAAATTAATATTTAAGAAGATGTCATCGTGTTACATCGTGCTTGCAAACCAATTTGTTAAGATAATTTAAAAGTATGTCTCAATTTTGCCGATGCAGGTCTCTTTTGACATCTTTTAAAAGTTAGGTCATTCTTTTCTTGCTTTTAACGGAGTAGAATGATCCATCACTACTTAATCATTCATCGAGATTCTGTTACAATAAGAATGACTAAGGATACGTTAACAACACAATGTCAGAGTTTTAGTGAAGCAAGCAAGAAGCACCTCTATTTCAGCTCTTACGTAGGAAAAAGTGGCAGAGAAGCACCCAAGAATAGACAAAAAGCACCCAACAAAAATAAAAGGATGACGACAATGCGAAAGGCATGGTCATTTTACAGAGAGGGAAAAATGAATAAGTGAATCTACTTCAAACTGAGCTTGTGAGCCTATGGATATTCTAAATCATCAGGATTGAAAAGGTGGGGACAAAAAAGACCAAGCACTGCTTTAAGCAACACAAAGAGAACAGATGAGAGTAAGGTACATTGAGAGACATCCCTGCATATTAAACACACAATTTAACTGCGTATCCTTCTTGTTAATGAAGCAAAAAGCTAACTGCCCTCCCATAATGTTCTCTCATCACATAAAAACCACTTGATGGAAGAACAATCTTGGAAACTATCAATCATGAACATTCAAAGGGAAAATCCCTAAATCTAATGGATATATTCTACCAAACTATTAATAAAGTAGCAAGACCAATATAATCAAGTAATGGTATCTTTCAAATTATGTCCAAAAAGACAGCAGTCTCAGATTCACGTTCTCCTTCCACTTTCTGTTTACTAATTCAGATAAGTCTAGCATATGCTTGGTAGCTTAAATCTTAAGAGTCAGTCATCCCCAACACCTTATCAAGTACAACCACAGTTAAAATGCATAGATGGACAAAAAACATCATAGGTACACTGCTTATCAATTCATCATCAAAAATCAAATCAAGTTACACAACGTTCAAGCAAGTTATTGGATTGTTTAACAGAGTACAAGAAAAAAAGTGTACCATCACCACATGGAAACTGTAAGCAAACACATTTCTTGCTTACTAATAACCAGTGATACTGTGTGCTCTAATTATGATCCTCATAAAATAGAAAAGGTAGATTCTTGACTTGAACTCCCACATAGAACATTGGTACACTTCTGCCAAATTCAAGAACAAAGTAGTCCATCTATAGTGACCATATTCGTTTCGAATTACCAGCCAGAAGGGGGAAAGATAACAGGGATACTAAATGACAAAGTACATGTGCTCAATCATCAGGAAGGTAGAACTTGCATACCTGGAGAGTCAAGGCACTGGTGTGCTTTGTGACCAAAAAATTGGTCAGATTCACAAAATACGCAAGTGCAGAATTGAAAATCAGATACCATATAATCTTAGTATCATCTCTTGCAAGCGCTAGTGTAATTCCAACCACATTTTCTTCCATCAGAAGTGTTGCAGGAAGGAGAAATACAACAGCTACTGGAGCCATGTAAAGGAGGAGGTTCATAGAATTCAGCTTCTCCCTTTGGAAAGCAGACAGATCATAATTAGCTTCCTATCATGGAAACAACTAAATGGGTGCAACAGAATTCAATTACAAATCTAACCAGATGGGTAATGGAAAAGGAAGAATGAAAAAAAAAAATTCTTTACCCTTCGGAAGAAAGCAAAATACCCTGAAGCACTGACTTGAGTGCTCTAGCAGCAGTTGCTCCTATACAAATTATAAATCCAAAAAGATGGAAGCTTGGTTCACCCTACAATATTCCAGAAAGGCATGTAACAAAAATATCAGCACCTAAGGCAGATAAATTTATAATATATGGTGAAGGCAAAGTTCAGTGGCAACTACAACATATGAGCAGTATGTTGAAGCGGTAGCATCCTAACAGACATATGAAAGTCAATCAACAAAAAGACACTTATAGAAGATCACTCGAAGCAGCAGCCAGGATCCAAAACTCACACTGCATTATTTGAGCATGAACTAGTGGAGGAATGCAGTTATGATCCTCTCACTACTTAGGCTCTTATATTTACCAAAAGGTCAAGGTTAAAACCTCAAAAATAAATGAAAATTGAATAGTTGTTTAAATCACTTGGTGCATAATCTTCACCATTCGTTTTCAAACTTCTAATGCTAGCACTTGGATGGATAAGGAAGCCTAAGGAGTGGGATTACCGTAGCAGCCTAGGTAAGTCGAGGCACTCTCCAGGATGCCCTCCAGCTAAATTATTATTCCATAGCACTATTTCACCCACTACCATTTAATTGAGAACCAAACTCACAAAGCAACTATATTGAAGACCAGATCGTCCATTTGTTCTAATACATCAGGTAGCAAGCCACTAATATGCCCTGTGATTTACACAACCACCATTCACACCAACACTATATTTTTCTCTTTTCTCGGTAGCTCTTGTTTTCCTCAATACCCAAGTACCCCTATTCATGATCAGAAATATATGAAAATCTGAATACGCTGTTTACACTAAATTGACATAAAAGAACAAAAAATGGGTTAATCTAATCATTTAACATTTGAACAACAAAAAGTGATCATACCCCGCTAGCAATAACAACTCCAGCAACAACAGGGATGAGAGTGATATAAGTGAGCCAAGCTTCTCTCTTAAAGGTCATCAGATAAGCAAAAACTGCCGTGAAAAAGGGCGTCGTAGCTCCAATGGCTTGATTGAACGAAACGGGCAAATACTTGAGGGAAATGTTACCACTAACAACAGACGCACAGAAAATGAGACCAAGGGCAGAGATCTTCATGAATTGGAGTCGAGATCGGATGGTCTGCATGGGGACCATCTTCATCCAAGCAATAGCGACGTAGCTAAGCAAAGAACAAGCGGTCATGTGACACATAGTGAGAAAGATCGGGTATTTGAAACCATAATTACTCAAAAGGTATTTATTCAGCAGTATAACCCCAATGTTCGACGAATACCATGCCGTCACTAGCCCGATCGTAAAGAACTTACTCGAACTTTTCATGGCTCTCTTCCCTAATATTGACGACCTGACTAGGGCTTTCCGATTGCGGAACACAAAAATCTACCCAGTTAGATTGTTATTGCAAAAAAATACAACTTTGCAATGAAATTATGGACTAAAATGGCGATACGATGGATCTGCGAGGATGAGAGACATTGGGGAAAAGGAAGATAGAGATCTGAGCATCTGTTAGCTAGGAGAGAAAATGAGAGAAATGTTTCACATGAATCAATCAGAAAACCGAATGGAGAAGGTATAAATTCAATCGACGATGTTCGGAAGAACAAGAATATCCTTCAAGGATCTATTTTTTCTTTCATTCAGACATTTACAAACACTGGAGCTCAAGAGCGTCAAAGAGCCGGGGAGGTTTGCTGTGTCGCTGGGTTTTATGCCGACCGACGACTACGTATTTTCTCTCTGGCAATGAGAACTCGAGAAACGTTCGACGTAGAGAGAGAGGAACACGTCGGCGTCTCAGTGGCGAAAGGCGATGGAGATTGCCGCTATCTCCCTCCTCTGCACGTTATTAATAAAATTGAAATTTCTATTTTGGTAGGCAAAATTAAATTAAATATATGCTCTTCTTG
>JAODPA010014118.1:0-13364 GCA_025585075.1 Nepenthes mirabilis
CTCCAATACCCTTTTTATTTTTTTTAATTTTTATTTATTTTTTCTCTGGTATTTTTGTTCCGGTATCCACCCAAAACGTGTATTTCATAGAATTTATGATCCAAATATAATTTATTTACAGTTTGATACCCGATTTTTTCATTTTTCGCGTGAGTTTGGCTTCGCCAAAACCCTAACCCGCGTCTGACTTGTAATTACCCATTTATTTTGATTCTCATGCATGATTTGGCTTAAATTGTCACGAACCCATGTCTTGAATGTAAGCAATTATCAATTCAGTATCCAATTTTTAAGTTTTGACCTATTTGGAGCATCCGGCCCTAATCCACACACGGTCACTGTTTATCCGAGACTAATGAGTATTTTTACATGTTTTTGATTTTTTTAATTGTCCTTCAAGTTATGTATATTTGCCTATACTTAATTATGTATCCTGAAAAATATTATTGTTAAGAAATTGTAAAGATAATTATTATTCGGAAGCCATAAAGTTGAATTGGGCTCACTGTAATAAGAATTTTTACCTTTCCTATATTATATGATGCTTATACATACAAGTTAAATCGTGAGAAAATTTAAATCAAAAAAAAAATGATAAAAATTATGTAAGTATTAAGAGAAAATTTTATAATTTGTTATAAGATTGATTTATTTTTTCGGATGAAAAAATTTACGAAAAAAATTTAGTGGACTTTCCCTCAAAGAATAGAAAATCATGAAACTAGGACCCCAGATTCATGTTTTAGATGATAATATCCTTTGGTATGCTATTGATATGAAAGTGAAGATTCAAGAATTATTCTGACCGCGTATTGTAGCGGATTATACTCTTGGTAGGTTTTAGGATATTATTGTGGAAGGACAAAAATTGCATCTGGGCCCCAGGGGACATGAGGGCGTATGTGATTTATTTGGCCCACTTCTGAATAGATAATAGGAGCGTATGACCTTAGATCATTAGGTTATCATGATTCTTTCCTCGTTCTCCCACACCTTTATTTAGTAAGGTTTACTGACCTTGGTCCGTAAAAATTAATAAAAATTCTAAAAAGTGTATTAAATTATGTTTCATATCTCCACGTATGCTCTTATAATGCTTCCATACTGTTTTATGTTTTATTTAAATATATATTATTGATTATTTATTTATGATATACCTGCTGAGCTGTTAGCTCACATTTACTTCTTTTTCCTTCTAAATGAGCACGTTCTTATACCAGATAAGACCAAGTAGGTCGTAGGAGTAGGATAGGCCGTGGATCTTGCATTGTAGAATTTTTGAAACTTAGTTTATGAAATTTTATATGTCTTTGAATACATTGTATTATGTTGGATATGCATTTACATATCGATATAACTGTGCTATATTGACGAATTTGTAGTTTAATTTCACTGTACATTGATGGATATAGTAGCTTCCACATATTTTATTGTTATGTTTGGTACCTAGTGGCATCTCGTCTAAACTAACATTGTATCGGGAGATGTGACGTCAGTGTTATACGTTGTCTATTTGTGGTAATTGGGATCCTGTGTATTGTTGTATATGTATTGTGGATATTGTACAAGAATTTGTACCGATTTTATTTTTGGTGGACATCTATTTTATAGACAGAATTCTGCAATATTTTTGATAGAAATACGGTCTGTCATAGTTAATATCAGAGAAAAAGATATGCCTTAGATTTAATTTAAATCGTATGCGAAAGTTTAGGAAAGATTAAGATTAATCAAATAAATAGATCTAGGTGTAAGATAATTAAGTAAGACCTGATAGTTTTAGTTATCCTGGTTGGCTAATTTAAGTTAGAACTAAGTTAGGAATAATGATTAAGTTTGGTTGTCTAGCTTATGCGTCCTAACTAGTGTCCAAAGCACAATTGTGAGGTTCCAGATGCAAAATACCATAATTAGGAGATAATTAAAAATAATAATAATCAAAATTAACCTTAAAATGAAAAAAATTAAAACTGAAAGCAAAAAGAGGGATTTGAGCTCGGCGCCTGGTGTCCATTCAAGGCGCCAATTGGGTGTGAATTTCAAAACCCCGGCGCTCAAGGGGCACTCGAGGCGTGAACCGAGCAGATTTAACAGAACACCGCGCTTGATAGACGTTCGAGTGCGGAGTAGGCGCGGCGAAAGCAGAAGGGTTGTGCTCGATTACTGCTCGAGCACAACCTGGGCACGAAAAACAGAATGCCTCGCTCGAAGGGTGCTTGACAAGCGCTTGAGGTGCGGCGATGGCAAAGAGTGCGCCCGGTTACTGCTTGACTGGCGCTCAAGCTCCAGTCGGGGTATTTAAATATGCTTGAGTTTAATTTTGGCCATTTTTCTAGATGTTTTTGGAGAGAGAGAGAGGGCGACGAGAAAGAGAGAGAAAGGAGGAGATCGAAGCTTTGGAGTCTGAATCCGTCCAAAAGTTAGCTATAAATGTGGTAATACGCATCGAGACAAGTGTTCTTATACCAACTTTTTCCTCTCTTTTAATTTTTATTCGTTTTTCTTCTGGTATTTTTATCTCAATATCCACTCAAATCGTAAAAAATATGTAACCCGTAATTATTATTCAAGGAATCTTTAGTTTATTGCCCGATTTGCTCACCGATTCGTCTGGTTTGGCTTCGTCAAACCCTAACTTACACCCAAATCGGGATTTCCCCTTCCCCTTTGAAATTTCATGCTTTTATCCCCTAAATGTGAATTACCACTTTTTAAAAACGTATATATCTCGACTAGGCGTCTGATTTCACAAGTATCAACCCGTTTGTGACGTCCGGAAGCTCTAAAAGTGGCCCTGGCACTGTTCACCCGAGATTTACCACAAAATTTCATGTTTCCATCGTGTTTAAATGTTATATAAGGTATGCCTAATTGTGCATTTGTAAATGTAAGCTTCGAAAAATATGTATGTGACCCATTGTGAATGAGAAATTGTCCGGAGCCCCATTTATATGGTAATTGCTCATCGATGGTTAGAAATTCCAACTTTCTCCATGAATTACGATATCTATGTATGTAAATTAATTCGTCAAAACTCAAGTCCCAAGGAAAGATAAGAATCGAACAAACAATCAGAGGGAGATCCACAATGTGTAAAACGATCGAATTGATCTCCTGGATGGAGATAATGTGAAGGAAATGTGGTGGACCCTCCCTCAAGGAATAGGTAATCATAAAACTAGGACTATGGATTTATGTTCATGGGGTAGTATTCCCTAACTTGCCATTTACACCATAGTAAAAATCCAATGATTGTTTTGGCCGCGTATTCTGGTCGCTTATGGGAGCGGGTAATATCTGTGGCATGCCTTAGGATACTACTCTGGAATAACGAGAATTACCCTGATACCCGGGGGGAATGGGGCATATCGTTATCGGCCTATCTACTAGCATGACATATAAATGATCCCCGACTATGCTTAAAAATAAGCTCTCACAGCCATAGATCATGTGGAGTATTTTGATTATTTTCTCATTCTCTCGCATTGTTAACTAGTACGACCTATTGGCCCTGATCCGCAAAAATTAGTGTAAAGAACAAAGGTGTATAAAAATATGTCTAATGTCATCATGCGTCCCCAAACGTCCATTTCCTTTCATGTTCCATTTTCAATTGCAAATATATGTTTTCCCCCATCCCATTATCGTTTCCATTGTTTACTTATCATTCATTATTGATATATGATACACTTATTGAATTGTAAACTCACTCTTACTTTTTCTTTTCTTTCAAATGAGAATGCACTGATACTCGACGAGACCAAGTAAACCATAGGAGTGTGATAGATAACCGATATTGAGAGCGGAGCTTTGGGACTTAGCTTGAATCATTTTGTATGATACAGGGCCTTTGTATTTTATTTTTAAAGTTTATGAAAATACACATATATGTTATGATGATGATGTTTTATGTGGATACATGTATAGTTAGTTTTCACTGTATATTATGGTCATTATGCTTCCGCAGGTTTCTTTTGTGGTCATATTAGGTTTTTCTAGTTGGCATCCTTTCTGAACCGGCATCATACTTGAGTTATGACGTCGGTGCCACCTGTGGTATTGTGGTAACTGTGAGATCTTATGATTTTGTATAGTTGTATTTATGAAATGTTGTACAGGTGTTTATATTTTGACAAACGTTTATTTTGTAGATAAAATTCTACCTAATTTTCTGCAAATATTTATATTATTAATTATGGGTATTAATTTTATGTGATTATTGATAGAGGTTAATAGAGAAAAATAATCCGGTCCGTCACAACGATTTAACCTATGTGTTTTTATTTTAGAAAGAATATTAGCATTGACTCCTAGATGTGGGTCTACTCGTAGTGGTGGTCGACCGCGAGATTGAGACGAAAAAGTTGTATGGGGATGCCTTAAGGTTTAAATTTGATCGATGTAGGTTTAGTGTTTGAGTTGATTAGTATTAATTCGAGGCCTAAGTTAATCAATTTTGGCTTGAAATTTAGGTTTGATTAGTTCAAGAGTGAGGTTCTTAGGCTAGTAATTTGCTAAGAAGAGATGCTTGATCAACCTATCAAGTATGATAGATACGGTAGAATCAATGGCTCGAAGTTGGTATAACTAAGTGTCAATTCTAGTATAACGACTTTTAAGATGTCGATTTATAATCGATTTAGTAATGCTTAAGTGTTTAAAATTTTGGGTGGCTTGGATCCTACAGGGGTTAAGATATGAATCCTTGGAATTAAAATGATATTGTTGTCATGCAATGTTCGGAGGGAGATAAGGTTCGCAGATCTTGGTGTTTGGTATATATATGTTATTTTAGAATTTTGAATCTATATTTTATTCATATTTTTTAAGTTTATTTATTTATTCGAAGATCATAAAATTTATACTAGTTGCATTGAGGTCTACAACATCTTCTCGGGTTTGTAGATATGATTGGTTAGGCCGATTTATTTGCCTTCTGGTGCTAAGGTTTGACATGATATTGAGGATGTCTTGGTTGATGAGTCACCATGTTAGCATGGATTATGTCAATAGGATATGATACTTGTAATTAAGTTATGAGATTTTAAATAAGAGGCATAGTTGATCAAGAGATGACAAATTAGTATCATTTTACCTACAATTTGTTTAATATGATATATGTCAAGTTTATGTAGCATGTGAGACCACATTTAGAAGTCATCTTGTGGTCACTAAAAAATTTTGACTGTGTATGCAATTGATGATACTTCTTAGAGGTGAAGATGTGCCTGATTTGTCTCTGATAGTAATTTGATGTTGTACCTGAGACGGTGTTAATATTCTTGAGGATTCTGAATAGAATCAAGGAAGCATTGATCAGGTACTACTTGGGAATGCTTGGGACATCTTAGATGTGTAAGATGAACTGTGGAGGTTGCTTGTGGATTTTTAAATTTGGGTGTTTGGAAGATTAATAGTTTAATAAGCGAACACTGTGAATGAATAGATGAATCGTTTGATATTTTGCCAAGGTGTGGAGCCTTCGAAGGTTGATCTGTAACCAGAATGTTGTTGATTGGAGATGAATAGAAGTTGTGCTAGTAGCAGCATTCAGGAATTAAGACACGGTTGTTATAAGTCCGGATAATGCCGTTTGAGTTTGTAAATTCATTGGCATATTTGTGAATTTTATGAGTTGAATCTTTCAGCTATGTTCGGGCCATTATTGTGATGACCTCATCGTTGGATTTAAGGAATCATAGGAAGTGTGAACTATGTTAGAAGATTGTGTCATGGTTTAGGAAGACAGTTAGCCAGGTGCTCAAGTAAGAAAGGAATGTAAGTTTAGCTATGAGAAGTATTATGTTGGGCATATAGCTTCTCCGTTAGTATGAATGTGGTTCTGTAGAGGTTTGAGCTACCTAATTTGGGAAAGATCGATTGATGTCTCGAAAGTGTGTGGCTTTCTTAGATCTAGCGGAACCCGAAAGAGCAATGCGATAAGTATACCTCGAGGATTGTAGTGCCTATGGCGTTTGACTTAGAAACGATTTGTATTCATCGAAATAGAATATTTGAGGATAGTTTTCGAAGAATAGATGGTTAATTGTCAACCATACTGTTTGGGTTAACCCCTGATAGGTCTAGTGAGTTATAATAGAATATGATGCTTTTGAGGAAAGGCTTAAGATTGTATTTTTCTTGTATCATATATGGAAGGTTGCCCTTGGGTTTAGTTGGTGGGAAGTCTATGATTGAAATTACCCCATATATAGTTTGGGGTTAACCATTGAGATCCTTACATTGAGAATTTATAACTATTGCTTATGAAAATTGTTATTATCTAATGGTCCTAAAAGATTTAGAGGTTGTCTTGTAAGAAGATATGGTCATACGATAGCGCAAATAGATGAAATTTGTTTAAGAACCGTAGAGATGAATCTTGGTGTCCTATAAGGAAGATGAATAATTACTGATAGTTCGATGTTGGGAGTCATTGAATTAAGTATGTCTTTGATACTCTGCAGAAGATGTTGAAGGGCAGATCGTGAGTAACTTTGGATATCTGAAAAAATGGAGTGTTTTGCTTTTGATATTGGAAAGAAGAGTGACATCCGTAGTTTCAAGATTGTGGAATCATGAGATTAGAAACCCTCATGATTTTATTTCGGGTCGTTAGGATGATCTATTTATCACTAATTTGTAGGACATGTTCGAATTAGATGAATTGACTAGTCGGTAAGCTAATGGTATGATAAGTTGCTAAGTATTTGAGTTTCGAGGTTTTGGTGGTATCTTGTGACAGTATCGAAAATTTTTGATGACTACTTCAATTGTGTTTCCCAGGTTGATTGTAATATGATGATTTTTGGCTTACCTTAGTTGTATTAGAATCCTTGAGATTTTTCTTAGGTTTCTAGTTACTAGGTAATTTAGGTGTTTGATATAAATTAATAGATATGTACTACAAAAGGATTCTTAATACTCTAATAAATAATTAATCAAAGTAGCGCAGCGAGGCTGTGTAGGCCCACGGTCTATAGGTTTCGGGGTAAAATTGATGTTTCGTATGAGTAATTGTTTTGGGACTTATGATGAATTGAAGTGAGAGTTTATTGTTCAATTGAGGTTTTAGATTCAATCGGAGGGTAGTCGATAAAATTGCCTTCAAATCACATGGATTATCATAATGTCTTCCATGTACCGATGATTGAGGAAATAGGTGTGTGATCGGGTTTAACCGTTGTGAGAGATAAGGAATTTGTTTCATAATAAGGTTTCAATCTCGGTTGTAGATAAAGAGTATTAGATGTTGAGAATCAGGATGATTCAAATGATTAAGATCATTTAGAAAAGATCTTCTCATCAAAGAAGTGTCTTGAGAACACAAGAAAGAAATCTGAAAGGATTATTTCCTAATTGTTAAGTTTTAAGGTTCGTTAAATTTCGAGAATAAAATTTTTATAAGTGGAGGAGAATGTAATATCCCAAATTTTTTTATTTAATTTAATTGGGCTTATTTATTTTTAGGTAATTTGGGTGTGATAAAAATTAATTCAATATTATGAAATTTTGGAGGATATTTGGATTTGTTGGGTTGGTGCCCGAAGTGCACTCGTTCAATCCTCCGAATAGCGATTTGGGTTTTAAAATTTAAAGATAAAGGGATAAATGTGTATATATAATAATAATAATAACATAATGTAGAGGGAAGGGGAAAATCGGTGGAAGAAGGATTCGGGAAGCAGAAACAGAACGTGGAGAGAGGAAGAAGGGAGGAGAGAGAGGGGCACGTTGGATAGAGAGAGAAAGAGGGAAAAACGAGGTCCACGGTTCCGATTCCAAGCACGAGCCAGTTAGAAAAGTGGTAGATTGGGTCAATGTAAGTGCTATCATACCCTTTTTATTTTCTTTTTTAATTTTTATTCATTTTTTTCGGGTATTTTCATTCCGATACCCACCCAAAATATGTATTTCGTGAAACCCATAACCCTAGTATAATTTATTTGCCGTTTGATACCCAATTTTCCATATTTCGTGTGGGTTTGGCTTCACCAAAACCCTAACCTGCGCCCAACTTGTAATTACTCGTTTATTTTGATTCCCACGTATGAATTGGCTTAAATTGTGACTAACCCATGTCTTGAATGTAAGTAATTATCAATTCGGTGTTTGATTTCTAAGTTTTTAGAGCATCCGAGAACCCTAATCCACACGCGGTCACTATTCACCCGAGACTAATGAGTATTTTTACATGTTTTTTCTTTATTTAATTGTCCTTCAAGTTATGTATATTTGCCTATACTTAATTATGTATCTCAAAAAAAATTATTGTTAAGAAATTGTGAAGATAATCACTATCCGGAAGCTCTAAAATCGAATTGGGCTTATGGTGGTACGAATTTTCACCTTTCCTATGTTATATGATGCTTATGCATAAAAGTTAAGTCGCAAGAAGATTTAAATTTGAAAGAAAGATAAAAATCATGTAAGTATTTGGAGAAAATCTCACAATTTGTTATATGATTGATTTGTTCTCCCGGATGAAAAAATTTATAAAAAAAATTTGGTAGACCTTCCCTCAAAGAATAGGAAATCATAAAACTAAGACTATAGATTCATAATTTAGAGGGTAGTATCCCTTGACGTGCCATTGGTATGACAGTGGAGACTCAATGATTGTCCTCGCTGCGTATTGTAACGAATAATATTCTTGGCAAATCTTAAGATATTACCGTGGAAGGACAAGGACTGCCTCTGGGTCCTAAGTGACGTGGGGGCATATGTGGTTTGTTTGACCTACTTCCGAGTAGATAATAGGAGCGTATGACCTTATATTATGATGTTATAATGATCATTTCTTCGTTCTCCCGCATCTTTAGTTAATAAGGTTTACTGATCATAATCTGTAAACATTAATAAAAATTCTAAAAAGTGTATTGAATTATATTTCATATCTCCACGTATCTTCTTATAATGCTTCCATCCTATTTTATGTTTCATTTGAATATATATTGTTGATTATTTATTTATGATTCGTTTGTTGAACTATTAACTCATCCTTACTTCTTTTTCCTTCCAAATGAGTACGCTCTTATACCAGATGAAACTGAGTAGATCATAAGAGTAGGATAGGCTGCGGTCTTATATCACAGAGTTTTTGGGATTTTGTTTGTGATATTTTGTATGTCTTAGAATACATTGTATTATGTTGGATATGTATATATATATCGATATAACTGTATTATATTGATGGATTTGTAACTTAATTCTACTATATATTGATTGATGTAGTAGCTTCCGCAAGTTTTATGGTTATGTTTGGTACCTAGTGGCATCTCATTTGAATCGGCATCATACTCAAAATTATGATGTCGCGCCACACGTTGTCTATTTATGACAGTTGGGATCCTGTGTATGTGTTATATATATATTGTGGATATTATACAGGGATTTGTACAAGTTTTATTTTTGGTGGATATCCATTTTATAGATAAAATTCTACTTGATTTTCGGTAAAAATACGGTTCGTCACAAACACAATCCACAAACCTAAAGAGCCTATCATCCGAGACATTAAATTCAACCATTAATTCTCCATTGATATTGTCGGCTATATCCATAAAAAATGGATCATCTATTTGCATCCTTCTAATCTTTTCAAAATTTTTCAATTGCCCCTGAAAGACAAATTTTATATATACCTTGTGAGTATAACCGAATATTACACTCCATCCCATCTAACATTTCCGTCTCCTTTATCATAAAATGGGTCATCAAGCCAGTTAAATTTTGACTAAATGTATCTATCACTATGTTATCTTTTTTGGTCAATATTAAATTTCACAATCATAATCTTTTAATAAATCTATACATTGTCTCTATTTTATATTTAATTCTTGTTTAGAGAACAACTATGTTAAATCTTTTATTGTCTGAGTAAACCATAGACTTTTTTCCTATACAAGTATTATCTCCATATCATTAAGGCAAATATGATAGATGCATATTCCAATTTATTGGTAGAATAGTTTTGCTCATAAGTTTTGAGTTTCCTTGACCGTAAATAATAACTTGTCTATAATGCATCGATACACATCTTAAATCTCCCTTATAGACATCATAATAAACCATAAAACCTTTTGACCTTTTCAAAATGGCTAAATCAATATAGTAGTTAAGTAATTCTTTAATTCTTAAAAACTTGCTTCACAATCATTATCTAAAAAGAAAAATGCATTCTTTTGTATTAAGTAGGTCAACAACATTTCAATCTTGGGAAAGTTTCCAATCAAAACTTCTATAATACTTAACAAAATCAAGAAAATTTCATGCTTCAGTTACATTTGTCGTTCGGCCCTAATTTGTGACCACCTTAGACTTTATTGGATCCACCAAAACAAATCCTATGGAAATGACATGAATTAAAAAAAACTATTTTTTTAAGCCAAAGCTCGTATTTATTTAACTTTCTAAACAATTGTCAATATTTAAATGTTTGTGCCTGCAATCCAATCTTTAAATAGATTTCATGTTCTTCGTAACTCTTTAAATAATGAGAATTAAGACAATGCAAAAAAATGCAAATTGACCTAACTAGGATTACAACACCTAATTTATCAAGTTTATAAACACTGTAGAGGTACCAGTTAATCCAGAAAGTATAACTAAAAAGTGATAATGGCCAAACCTCGTTTAAAATGTCATTTTTGACACATCTTTATTTTTGATTCTCAACTAGAGATATTTTGATCAAAGATTAATTTTTGAGAAAACTTAGCAAACTTCTAACTGATGGAACAAATCATGAATCCTGGGCAAGATACAATTATTCTTGATTGTAAACTTATACAATTTTCGATAATCCATATATAACCTCACAGATCTCTCTTTTGCTTCACAAATAATACCGGTTCACCCCATGATAGCATACTTGGTTGGATAAAATATTTCTCAAACAATCCTTACAATTGTTTTTTTAACTATTTCAACTATTAAGTAGCTATCATGTATGGAGCTTTAGAATTTGTGTGGATCTCAAAAACCAATCTCCCACCTAGTGGCAATCCAAATAAATCTTTTGGAAACATTTAGAAACTCTCTTACAGCTAGATTTTTTTTTAACTAGCACGTTATGACTCCTAGTGGTGATAATATAGTAATATATACTTAGCACCTATTTTGCATCAAATGGCATGCTTGCAATGTAGAAATTATGTGTGTAGATTTTTTATGCATACTTCCTTGTAAATAAAAAAGGGTAACACCCGAGAATTAAAAAAAAAATGCTCTATTATGAAAACAATATACACTAAAATGATAATATGTCAACTAATTTATGCAAAAAATACATCAAAGTCATGCATGTCAACAATATCAAATCTACTTATAGCTCAAGCCCATGAACTCAAACCATGCACCTAGTGTATATAATGTCAGCTATCAAATATTTTTTCATAAGTGTAAATACCACTTTAAGTATAATTTAGAATTTTAGGTGGTAAATATAAATAACATACAAATTCTAAAAATACAAATAAATATGTAGACCCTAGATCTAATAATAAATATACAGAATTCTCAAAAATTAAAAGTTTATCTTCTACTGCAAAATGGGATGCTTCATCATCCTTACCCGTCATAGCATACACCTTCCCCGAAGTATTATACTTCATATTTGTCTGCCTCAATGCATGAAAGCACTACTTGATTAGAGGGTTGGATTGGCCATAATAAAAGTGCGCTCCTAATTGCTTAAATTTGGGTTGCTCTCTCCATAAAACCCATAACTTCGTCATCAGTTGCTGTCCTCCGGTTACCCTTGGACCTTTGTAGCTTTATCTCCAAACTTAGATATTTTATGGGATCTTCCTAATCTTGAACTTTTTTCTATACAACTTGCACTCTTATTCAAAGACAATTTTCTTCTCTTAATCTCTTACTCAATACTTTTTCATAGGCTAATAGCTAAAATGGCACGAATTATCTCTAAATTATGTCTTTAATCCTTATAAAACTTGTAGGTCTGTTTACCTTCATCAAGTAGCAAGTATGATACGAATCGAGTATCTCGATAAACTTCACATCATATTCCGCCACTGAACTATTTTCTTATCTTAATTTTAAAAGTCTATTATCTTTACATTACTAAAAAATCATCAAAAAGTATTTTATCGTAGAAGCCCTATATAAGCACCTCCCACAAAATCTTGTCATTCTCTTGGCCTAAAGCTCTTTTGGTCATCACTTACAAATGGCCGGCTTCAACATCAAGCTTGTCAATGACCAACCTTATCTTCTCGTTCTCCTAACATCCAATCACTTCTGAGACTTTTTTCATTATTTAGATCTAGATTTCAGCCTTTGAAAAATTCAAATCTCCTAGAAATATAGTAACATATTTGTTTATGAATCTCTCATAAGCTGTCACATCCCCTCTTAGGTTTCCTCTAGCTCTGCCAGTGCAAGCATGCCCTAGATTTTAGGGCAGAGTATGGACGAGGTGGTCCATCTAGGGCAGAATATGGACAAGGTGGTCCATTACCTTAGTCGTTCTAGTTAGAACAACAAGAAGCTCATTCTCCCGGTAAAATCCTCCATCACCTTGTCTTCCAAATAACATTAACACAGTACAATTCACAAAAGTTTTAATCCTCTTAATCACTTTGGAAATCTTATTTAAGATGTGCACTAGTACCCCGAGTTATTATGATCTGAATTATTAATATAAAATTAATCAAAACAAGGTCTCCTTAAACCCAAATCATGATGCTACACGAGATTCATTATGATTCTACAATATTAATATAAAATTTTATCATGTGATATAGTCAAATTTATTCCAATTTTATCTAACTTCACCTACCTCTTCAATCTTATGACAATTATACTATGACGGAAACCATTAAAATAATGATAAATGAAAACAAAAACAATGTTAACCTTTCGACCCCACAGAACAATTTATACGTGCCAATTGTTTTAAACTACTATACT
Source organism: Nepenthes mirabilis (assembly GCA_025585075.1). Classification (NCBI taxonomy): domain Eukaryota; kingdom Viridiplantae; phylum Streptophyta; class Magnoliopsida; order Caryophyllales; family Nepenthaceae; genus Nepenthes; species Nepenthes mirabilis. Next base: position 12,937 of record JAODPA010014118.1, read on the forward strand.
ATTTTTCAACCACAATTTTAAGATATATAATCAAAATACATTAATAACATTCATCATCCTTCCACTATCTTCCACATCAACACTTACCGGTCTAAAACTTATAACTTGTCCAACCCTACTAATCTGTAAAGTGTGATAGTAAAAGATAAGATAAAAGTTTAATAATAAATGGGAGATATAACACATAACAATAAATATAAACCATCAAGAATGTGAACCAAATGATAATGATAAATCTCATTGCCTAGATTAAATATATAAAGGTCAATTTACCTTTTTTTTCCTTATAAATATGGGTCTTGGTCCAATATTTGAAACCCACGGCTATTTACATATCATTCTTATAGTTTGTGCTTTTAATTCATGGGAGGGCCTTTATACCAACTAAATATTTTCTTAACATTTTTTGGCTTGCATTAAAAAATATA
>JAODPA010014129.1:0-13364 GCA_025585075.1 Nepenthes mirabilis
GACGCGTTTCTACTTCAAGAATCCAGAGTGCTTTAAGCACTCGTTTTCAGTTCGGAAATCTGGAGTGATTTAAAGAAATAATCCGGACTGAATTGGGAAATTCGGACAGCAATTCTCTTAATGAAATTTCCAGACTTCTTCACCTTTAGATTTTCGGTCAACGGGCGTTGACCGGACCTGATGGTTAACATTTCCTTATTCAAATTTTTGGGTCGTTATAGTAATACACAACCCTTCATCGATGTTGTCCCCTCCCGTCCAGTTCCTAAAGTTGACAAGAATTTCGAATGGTTTTTATGAATCTTCTGAAGACAAGGTAATAAGAATAAAACAAGGAAATTTTGAACTAAAGAAGAAATTATATGTTAATTTTATATGTTAAAGTTATAATATAAATCCTTACTTTGATCTGATTATATGTTTGTTTATATTTTCTGCATGCGAGTATCTTATTGGGCTTTGTAGCTCACTCTTGCCAATTTTCAGATGACGAGAGGCTTATGGAGGACGAAATTGAGTAGAACAATATAAAGTAGCTAGACGGCATAGCTGGCTAGAGCTGATCAATGAAGAACTTGATTTATTTCTTTTGATGTTTTGAAGAGTTGTAAAACTGTTACGCTGTATAAGAATTTATGGATGTTGGCATGTTTTCGAGATTACTTTATTGGTAAATGAAATCCATATTTCTAGTAGCATCTTAGGTCATATCAAGGCATTCATGTCCGACTAACCTTAGTGTTGGCCGGCCAAGTATGAAATTTAAAAGCGGAAGGCTAGCTTATGTAGTCCGGCCTCAAACAATCCTGTGTATAAAAGAAAGGCTTATTCATATGAAAGAAAAGAAAATTTTTTTATGTCCACCTAGTTGTTATCTACTTTGATGTAAGGATTTAGGCTTGTTGGCAGCTTTATGCGGAGGAATAAGGCCGGTCTGTCACATTACCTGTGCTACATTTGCCTAGAGCTGGTCGCACACTCATCGCTGTTCCCTCGATCCTCTCAATGAGCCCCTCCCTGAGGTACCTCTTTTTCCAATCGAGGATAACCGGTTGGCTCAGGCTCATCCTACCCTGATCTTTTAGGTCCTGGTCTGTCCGCTCCATCATAGCACTCTACCTCTTCATCCTCCACGCTTACGGGTCAGCTATCTCGGATAACTTGTTGGCTTGAGCGGTCCTACTCTTCTCAGGAGTGCCCCTATACTTCTCACACCTTGCTTTGGTCTAATATGCTTTCCGGCTTTGAGCAACTTGATTCTTGTTTGGTTAGTCAGGAGGACAAGCTCATTCATTTTTGGTGGCAATTTGCTCATTATTTTTCAGCTCGACTGTCTTCTAGTGATTCTTTTAGCTCAGAGTGATGTCTCCTCTTTGGCCCTTTGTGACAAAATGGGGGAGATATGTCTTTACTAGGGGGAGCCATACATTGCTTAGGAGATTATTTTGTTCAGGGGAAGCATTCCATTGATTTTGGTTGATTTTGATAGGGGGAGAGTTTTGTTCACCTGTTTTTGATAGGGGGAGACTTGTGTATTACTTATTATGTCATATGTTTATTGACTATGTTATCTGATTTTATTATTTGTTTACTGCTTCTGTTATCTAATCCCTGTTACAGTAACGTTTGTGTTATCTATTTGGTATTGTGCTTTTCTCTATTCTTGTACTAACCGTGGTCAAACAAACACATTAGCTATAGTTTTGGAAGGACAGCTCAGTTATATGCTTTTATGTACTTTGTTTGTATTGTATTTGGTATCCACCAGGTGTAGATTTTTATGTACATGAGTTTTATCTTGGTGGTATCTAAACCCGTGATTCTCTTATATTTTTACTTTATATTTTGGATGAGGTTTTGTCCTGGAATTATCAAAAGGAGAGATTGTTAGGCTCATCTATGTGTTGGCATATTCCATAATCGTGTCTGCTCTATTGTCAGCATCGGTTGTATTCCACTGAAGATCTACATCTGAATGTATTGCTTGACAGTTGCTAAAACACCCTACCTAATTCCATGCTTGCTATGTGCCTAAACCTTGCCTAAGCGCCTTTCTTGAGATACGTCTCCTGCTACACGCTTGCGTGAGCTTGTGCCCTATTTCTAGCATTCTGGTGCCTACTACTCACCCACCCAGTGCTCGAGCCCCTATTCCAATAAGCATGCGCCTGCTACTCTCTCGTTCCTTGCTCGAGCACCAAATCCAGTAGACCTAATGCTCGAAGCTCGCTCAAGCCAGGCTTGAGCGATCAGGATATATCCTATGAAACCCTATGTGCGCCCACTGTGCACTCAAGCAGTGTTCGAGCTCCGTGATGCGTATTTCACCAACGGTTATATTTTTTACTTATATTTTTGAGCCTCCCTATATATTGTTGTCTTATTTCATTTTCCCTAACTTTTTACTTGAATATTTTATGGCCGTTTTAGAGCAGAATCAAATCTTTCATGCTTTTACATTGCTCTTCTGGAGAAAACCAAACTTCTACAATTGTGCTTCCTCGCCAAAATTTTTCTTACCACTTTATACTTTACATTGCTCTTTTCGCCTATAAACCTTCATTTCCAATGACAGTGGCGTGACGACGGTGGTATGAAAATTAGGACCTAGTTGTACACAACAATTCAAGCGGTTTGTGAGGAAAGATTGACTTGAAGATCAAAAGGCATCCGATTTCATTACCATGGGCAAATCCAATGAATTCCTTGGTAGAGATCACAGGACGGAAGTCTACTAGGTTAGCGCATCTGTACCACTCGGTCTATAAGTTGATTTTTATAGTGCATATCTTCCCTGGCCATTGAAACCCATATGATTTTACTTAATAGTTGTGACAGAACAGAATCTAATTCTTATAGGATCCTCCGTTAGACACTTATAGAACTCATAGATATTTAAATCTTGGAAAAATTTGGGCAGAGGGTCCTCTACAGCTAGACCCAAAACCACAAACATTACATGTATTAAACAATCTATACAAGCACACAACTAATCGAATACCTTACTTTTTCTATAATACACATTCACAGGATCACAAACTACCATATCATATATGGCTTCAACACAATACATTTTATACAACATTTCAAACTCAGAAGGAGATGCCATCTAGGACCTATACATATTCAAAATATCAAAATAACGCGGAAGCAACTAAATTCATAAGTCAAGTTGTGGAAGCAAGAACAGAGCATACATCATGATATAACATTTTTACATTATCGTAATATACTATGTTCATTTCAAAATGCTTGATATAAGAATCAAAAATCCTTTGATCCACCAAGGTCCTTCAAGGTCTTCAAAACTTACGAGTTTTCCCTTCTTGTAGCTAGATCTGACTTTGATCCTTTTCAGGCTTTTGCTTATCTAGAGGGGAGAACAGAAAGACACGAGTGAGCTTAACAGCTCAACAAATGTACCCAAAGCAGTGAAAATATACAATTTTATATATATACAGAATATATACATACTTTTAGATGCGAACTTAAAAGGGAAGCAGAAAAATCATGCGTACAGGCGAGAGAAACAGAAGTATAGATATGATGTGGAGCGTAAGAAAACCACTTACGATGCAGGATACGAGAGAAACCATGATTGTAGATCCTTAGTTCTTGGTTAAGAATTAGGTTCAGAGTTCATATTTTACAGTATTAAGTTTTTTTTAAATCTATTATCCTTCATATTTTACATCCCGATGAAATGATGGTTCTTATTTGATTTAATCATTTACTTACCCTCCATACTTTATATCCCAAGAGTAGGATGGTTTCCTTTTATTTTACTTAGACTTTATATACCCTCCATACTTTACATCAGGAGGGAAGGATGGTTCTTTTTCTCTTAGTCTTTGCATATCCTCCATACTTTACATCACGAGGGCAGAATGATTTCTATTCACTTTTATTCTTTACATATCCTTAATACTTTACATCCCGATAGAAGGATGATTCTTTGGTCCTATTAGCTATTTTTCAGTGTTTTGATACAGTAACTTAAGGGTGAGATTATTGACTTGTTATGCCAGAAATCCTATCAATTTACTTAACTAAGGAAATTATTGACTTTATTTCCTTAGTCTTAGCTCTCGGTACCTCAAAAACCATTCCAATTCATACGATTTCACTTTCAGTCAGTTTTAGGACTTCTCTATGACTTAACGATATAGTTTTAGATTAATTTCTCAAGTACAATTTGTTAGATAAATTTCGTCAAACCTCCAATTAGCATTTCTATCTCAGGATTCATACCTTTCTTCTTATTCTTTAACTCTGAACTTATCATATTTCAGTCGGCCAATTAAACCTTAATTAGTAATCTTTTAGATAGCTTCAGAACATCCCAGAAGATTAACAGTGTATTCATATGGGACTTTTCAGACTAAGATTACCTCATAAGCCTTAATATATTATAGGATTCGGGGAAACTTAACCGTCAATCCCTAATTTTTGACCTAAGGTTTGACGCTGAGCTTTTGGACGATAATCGAATACCCTATATATGTACAATCATGAAACTGAAGCCCTATATTACAATACATATAGACAAACTTGAAATCTATCCGATTAATTAATAGAAACATGCTTTGTATGCATTAAATAGGGAGAAACAGTAATTTAGAGCATAAATACATTTTTACAGATATAGAAAAGCGGTAAAAATAGAGGGTAATGTCCGGCGTACACTTGTCTTAGCCTGTTCTACAGTTATTCTTGATCTAATCGGAGTAGATTGGAAGAATTCTCCCCCTTTTTCTTCTCTTCCCTCTCCTTCCTATCTTCTCCTCTCGTTCTCTGCCGTTGTTTTGCTTTAAAAGGGACCCCAAAATCCCTTTAAAATACAAAGGAAAAGAAGTCACATGCGAGTCACTTGACTGGCGCTCGAGCGCCAATCAAGCGGTCATCAGGCGCTGCATTCGCATTTTTGCGCCTGGGTTATCGCTCGAGTGCTGGTTGAGCACCAACCTTGTAGTCGGCACCGCTCTCGTCTCGCCTTGGGCAGCCATGTTTGTAAAATTGCACCTCACCTATGCTCGAGCACCGCTCGAGTGTCGATCCCATTTTCTTCCTATTTGCTCCCTTTTGCTTCGGTACCTATTTTTCCATTGCTCTTAAGCCTAATCATATTTATCATCAATTTAATGACTCCATATTTATCATATTTTGGGATTGGGATCTTACAATAGCCGTGGTTATCAAGGCTTTCCTTTGTTACCAAAAAATTACGTCTTTATTATTATTGCTTTCGTAGAATATATTTTATTTGTATTATTTATTATGTGATTTTCATTCCACAAATTTATTAAGAGGTTGAAATATTATTATGATTAGGAACGATTTGTTCCTTTCATCCTCGATGGCCACAATATGACTCCCAGATATGGTCATATATGCCAAATAAGCTCATCTTTTATCAAATGACTTGCATGTAAAGCTGAAAGCAATCCCATCATCTCCCTTCTGACTCTTCCTCAAAACTCGAAAGATTCATAACCTAGGATGAAAAATAGAACGGACTTATTAAAGTAATCCACTGTAGCAAGATAACACACCAACCAATCTATCCGCAAAATGAGATCAAAGTCTAACATGTCAAGTAAAATTAAATCCACCAATAACATAAATCCACTAGCCAAACCGGACACTGAGGATACACAATATCAGCCAACAAAGATTTACCTATTAGGGTAGACACTATCAATGCACATTCCATAAATTAGGGAGGCACACAAATTACAAATGAATTTAGGAGCTACAAAAGAATGTGTAGCCACAGGTACAATCAAAACATGTGCCAAGGAATCAAAAATTTGTATTTTACATTCCACAACCAATAGATTCCCCCTAGCATCTCTTGTTGTCATTGCAAATGCTCTAATGGGAACCGCCATCCTTCTATCCAGATGATTCGAAAGGGTTGGACAATCCTTTGCCTTGTGACCCATGTGGTCACAATTAAAATAAGCTCCTCTCTATTGGTAACACATTCTCTCAACATGATTTCTCCCACAAAATTCACATACAGACCTTGTGTTTGGTGGAAAGGACTTCACCCCAATCGATTTCCATTTATCTTGACCTTTGGACCTCGAATGGAGGCCTCTAGCCCACAAACTTTAGCCTCTATTCTTCCGTCTCGTCCGAAAATACTTTTCCCACAGCTGCTCTTTCTTAATCAATAAAGCCCGATTAAGCACTTCACTATAGGTTTGTAGACGAAGAGGCACAAATTGCTTTCTGATAGAATCTTGAAACCCTAATAGAAACTTTCAGGCTCTTTGAGCTTCATCCACCACCAGATGGGGGGAAAAATGGGACAAATTTGTAAACTTTGTATCATACTCTATCATGGTCTTATTGCCTTACTTTAGCCAACTAAACTCATTTTCCTTAATTTTTTGAACGCTGGATGGGAAGAACTTTTCCATGAATGCCTCCACAAAAATGTCTCATGAAATTTCTTTGTTTTCCTTTCCTAAAATATGGTGCTAAGTAGCCCATTGTCGGCTTACCTCACTGTCCAACTTAGAAGAGGCAAATTTAACCTTGTCCTCATCTGAGTGATTAATTACTTCAAACACTTTTTCCATCCTTTGAATCTAGTTTTCAGCCTTTATCAGATTGAATTCTCCTAGGAGCTCCGAAAAAGGCTCACTCTTAAATCGGTCAAAGGATGTTCTACCTTGCCTATGACGGAATGAATCCTTATCCTTTAAAGACCTTTCGTCAATAAACAAACAAAACTAATATTCATAAAATTTATAAAAATTTTGGTAGAGTTTCCTCTGTAACTAGAATAAAACTAAAATTTACAACCTGCTTAAATAACCTGCATCAAGCACACAACTAAACAAATATCACCATTTATCCTACAACATGCATACACAGGAATACAAACTGCCATATCATCTATGGGTCTAACACAGTACTCCTAACTACTACATTGAATCTAAGAGAGATGCCATCTAGGATAAATACAAATCCAAACATCAGAACAATGCAGAAGTGACTACAACCATAAATAAATCGCGGAAGCATAATCAATAAACTCATCGTAATACAAATGTTACTTCGTTATCAGTATGTACAAGCTTTATTCAAAATTAATCATTTATATCCAAAATTCTTCAAGGTCTCCATACTCTTCAAGAATCTCCAAGCCCATCGAAATGTTCTTCCTTCTAGCTTAGCCCTATCTCCAAACCTTATCGGACTTCAGCGTATATGGAGGGGAAAAAATAGAAGAGTGAGTCGAAGCCTAACAATGTACCATAAAAGCATGCAAATTTAAATAGTTTTATATAAACATATTGCAACTGAAGAATATTTATACGAATATTAAAAATAAATAATAGAACGAATAATATATAACAAAACGAATATGGAAAGATGTTAATTTGTCCTGAAAGCAAATCAAATCTCTTAAACCAAGTTCAAACTATACTTATTCTTAAAATCTAACTTTATTAACCAAGGAGGCCCAAACTAGTAGGCCCTACTAGTTGAGGGAGCGAATAATCGATAATAGATCGTGTTCACTCCACACAATCAAAGGCCTGAACTAAAATATCTCCTCTGATGAGATTTATGTTCTGAAATACCGTCCTATGGTATGTCTAATTTTTGAACTAAATCTATCCTCCACACTTAACACCCCAGGAAAGTCTAACCACGTATCACTCCATGGACAGAGTTATCCTTAATTACTACTAGAACGTTCTAGGGCATCCCGGAGAACCTTACCTTACTAACTAATAGTCTTAGGGCCAATTTTTTATTAACTTAACTGAAAACATATAACTGAAATGCTTATCTGAAATTCCTTAACTGAAATATTCAATTGAGATATTTAACTAAAACACTTACTGAAATACTGAATGGAAACATTTAGCTGAAATACTGAACTAAAATACTTATCTGAAGGGATTCTTGCTCATATTTTCTTAGCCAAATTTTCCTCATATCGGAAAGCCAAATTCAAACTCATACATTCAGCCCTTTAGATAAGTTCAAAGGAGTTTCCAAAATTCGAATATACAATTCCATACAAAGTTTTCAAATACAAATTATCTAATAAACCTTAACAAAGCACGAATTTAACACTTACATCTCAAAAACTCAAGTTTCCCAGCTAAAAGTCCCAAATTTAGTTCTAGGGTTTTTATACGAAATTTCCTGAGAAAATTGTACATAAATCTTGAACCAAAACTTCAAATCAAGCCTTAAATCATAATATATATACAAAATTATACATTCCAACCAAAATCCCCAAATTTTCAAGCTAGGGTTTCGCACCAAGTTTTCCAGACACAAATCGAACACTAAACACATGCTTATTTATGAAATCAATGCCATAACTCCAAATACATATGCAAAATCATGTATGAAACCATAAATCCCCAACTATTGAATTAGGGTTTCAAGCCCGTCGTTCGGACTCCAAACAAATGTAAAACGCACGTCAAACAAATAAATCAGAGTTATACATTAACATATATATGTATAATCTAAAAATCTACTAAAGATATTATGAGAAAAACACATAAATCGTAACAAATCTTCGAGAACAAGGGTTTTCAAACATATATAACAAAATGGAGGTATTTAAATGAAAAACAAAGTTGGAGGTACACTTAACTTAGTTCGAGCTACTGTTTTTCTTACTTGGATCAGAGTGGAACGGCCAAATTTCCCTTCCTTCTTCCACTTCTTCCCCTTTCCCTCTTCTCTCCCTTTGCTCTCTGCTGGAAGGGCCGAAGTTGGCCGAAACAAAATGCACTCGACGTTTTAAAATCGAGTCAGGTGCTCGAGCACCAACCAGGCGTACCGTTTTAAACATGCCCACGCTCGAGTGCAAACTGGGCACCCTTCGAGCGTGGGCTTCTACTAAATATGCCCCGGGTGTGCCCGTGACACCACCCGGGGGCCGAAGCCCTGGGGCCATCTTTTGCCTCTAACTTAATTTTTCCATCATTTTTCCTTAATCCATTTGCCTTAATCTTAATTATTTTTGTTTAATTACTAAAATTTACTATATTTTGGAAACCTAAGTCATCACATTGCCCCTAATCACTATCCTCCTCATAGCAATTAAATCCTCATCCAACCACTAGATCATATGGTCAATTATATCGCTAATGAGACCCATCATAGCCAAATAATCATTCTCATGGTTAGAACCTAATCTTCTACAACCCAAATATCTATTATCTTCTATAGATTATACCTACCATGCAAAATATTCAACTAATTATCTTCCTAAAATGACCTAAAATACCACTCCTTATGACTCTTCTCTGATACCACTCACTATCATGAAATCGGATTAAAGTAGATTCAAAAAATAATAATTCAAAAAAATTAAAATCCTAAAATATTACAATCATAATCAACAAATGCCAAAACTAGGCTGACAAAATAAATGTCCACATGACCCAAAATGATAATAATAATAATAATAATAACCCGTACAGGAGCTCATCGGATAATCATTTGAATAATATAATAATATGACCTGCTCCATGAATATCACAAGGGAGGTGACAAACCAACAATAACATAATCCAACTATTTTCAATACATAATCGAGGGCCTACATCTAACCAATCTCAATATCCAAAATATATCTGATATATATCTAATCTAAAAATAAAACTAAACTCACCAAAATATACAAATAGTGAATCCAATCATGTTTAAACTCCTACAATATACCCAAGTCCACTAATTTGTAGGGATATGAAGCAAAAATGAGAGTTTAAAACACAATAAGTATCAATAAGTATAAAAGATAACACATCTATGTCCAAAAATCAGGAAAAGGGGTGATAAATACATTCAAAATACGTAAAACTCACAAATCCAAAAACCAGATATCAAAAGTTTTAAGTTAGTATCATACTCAAAACATAATCCAAATCAAAAAAAATAGTCTCATTGGGATGCACTCTAAAAGAAATGTGATCTGGAGCGAAGTCATATAATCCAAATCATATCATAATCCATATGGAATTTATACTAAACGAAACAAAGTTCGGATCAAAATTACATATGAATAAAATATAATATGGAATGAAATCACATAATAATAAAATATGCTTCAGAATGAAATCATATATCCATATGTGGACAAAACGGATTTTTTTCCTAATAATCTCTGCCAATAAATAGGTAAAATTAATACCCAAAATAAAATAATATAATATTTTTACAGAAAATCGGATAGAATTTTCTCTAAAACTGGTCAAAAGCTAATACAAATAACCTGAAATTATGCAATCTAAGCAAGACATACATATTAAATAATCATCAACACACGTCCACAACACAACACAGGATCATCTAACGCCATATATACATCCATGGCTCCAATTTAACATTCCTATTTACTATATCACATTTAAGCGAGAGATGCCACCTTGGACCTGTACAAATCTAAAAATCTTTTTTTTTTTTTGGTAAGCAAGTATTTTGGATTAATGAGAGAAAAAATTATAAATTTAATGTTTTATCGCCAAGTATCTTGACTTGGGGATGAAACATTATCTGTTGGGGTATACCCCGAGCAGCTAGTACATTCAAAGGTACATAACAACCTCTACGAGGCCAACGTTCTACATAATCAATAGAGAATGAAAAACAATACATCACAACCTAGAGGGGAAGCATCGCTTTCCAACCCCCTATGACCAAAGCGCACTCCGGCAAAAGATCACTCCGGCACATTGCATTCCCAACGCAAAAAGCACTCCGGACCAAGACGCACTCCGGAAAAGGATCACTTCGGCACATTGCACTCCGGCAAACGCACTCCAGAAACTCACTCCACAAAATGCAATCTGGCATTTACCACTCCGGATTGTGTAACACTCTGTCCTAAGCAGTCCGTCCTGCAAAAGCCACTCCGTCCCAATCAATCCGTCTTACACGAGGAGCGAAACTGGCACAGAACTCCGGAAATTTGCATTCCGGCAAAATGTACTCCGGAAAAACCACTCCGGCACAATGCACTCCGGCATATTTCACTCCGGCAAAGTTTACTCCGAAAAATTGCACTCCGTACATTTTCACTCCAGCAAATTGAACTCCGGCAAGAAGGCACTCCGGATTTTTTTTTTTGGGAGCCCACCGGGTTCACATACACAGCTCAAGCAAAGCCACTCCGGCCTCAACTCACCACATCTACTCCGGCCTAAGAGGGAAAAACCACTCCGGCCGAAAACTCCATCGAAGAAATGGAACTCCGGAAACTTGCACTCCGGCAAAATGTACTCCGGAAGAATGCACTCTGGTAGATTCCACTCCGGAAACTTTTACTCCGGAAATCCAAAAGTCAGAAACCTGCCCCAACACAGCTGGAATCATCAAGCAGCAATTAACCCCGGACCCAGCTCCCCATCAAGTTCATTGCACATCAGCCCACTACTGGGCAGGACCGCAAAACGATCAGTAGCCTGAATGTTTCATCCAGTAGCCCTCCAAGGCCAACCAGGCACCATTCGTTGTCAACTGAATCCAACTACCTCAGTCCAGAGCACTCCTGCTTCAGCAATCCAATTTTGGTAGCAGAACTAGAGCAGAGCAACTCTGCATTATCAGCAATTGTAGTGGGACATGCAGGAGCAGCACACATCAGCCCACGACAGAATAACTATAGACCAGAATCCAGGCAAGAGGAGAAGCATCTGGTTTGCATTCCTTTGATTACTACCAATCAGCAGCATCAACAGGTCATATGGAGGACCAAAAGAGAGAATATAATTGGCTTATAAACGGCACAAGGGCAGCAGGTTCAGCTAAAAATAGAACCGTCATCAAAAACCAGTATCTTCATCGACCAACAGCAGAGAAGCGACCAAGAGTCAACAGCAACAACAACAGAACATCTCACCACAACAAACCCAATTGCACGCAGACAACAAAACACCTTCATTATTCGGAAAGGAGGGTGGGGAATGGCAGACTCAAAAAAACAGGGTCCCATGAGCAAGACCCAGACAACATGTGCCCCAGCAGCATGCTCCTAAGAGCCAGAGACGCCCTTGGTTCTCCGAGAGGCCGCTTTTTTCTTTTTTCTTGACTTAGAAATCTTCCATTCAGATTTAGAACCCGATAATTCATCAACCATAGGGGAATTTGAGGAGTATTTCAAAGAGATTCTCTTGATAGAGGAAGGAGTAAGTAAATACTCATCCAGGTCCAGGTGGTGATGACCAATCCCGGAATCAGGGGAGTTTGGAACCGAGCCCTTCATCTGAGGATGAAGGGAATAATCCAAACATCCGGAGGACTCCAAATGGCACACTTGGTGTTCATTTTCAGCTGGTGAGGTTGTAGAACATCCAAATCCAATTGGCAGTGGAGCGGGCCCTGGTTAACAGGCCGAACATTCTCCTTAGCAGAAAGGATTGGGGCAACAGAAATTCCACCGGATTCCAACGGGGTCAGGACATCATCCGAGACTAGGGAAGGGCCATCCAAGCATACAGGGTCTTCCTTTGACTCCAAAACAGAGAAATCACAGGAGGGAGGGCCAAGAACAGGGGAACGGGTAAAAAACTTCATGGGAATCTGAGAAACCAGACCAATATTTGAGGGGCCTGGTTCAGTGGGAACGGCCCCATTTGGTGAATTACTTACGCAACAACCACTACAACCATCAACAGCATTAGGATGGGGGGGAGGCAGGGCATCCCCGACCACAAAATAGGGTAATTGACCAGAGTTACCATCGGCACCAGTTAGAGGCATAGATAATTGGTCACCAGACTCCACATTAAGGACAGGACCAGTAGCATCAATAGGAACGAGATACCTTACATAGTCGCTGAGGACAGGAGCGACAGGGGTTGAACCAAGTTGCTTGGGATGAGAAGAACCAGGAGCAGACTTGGACCGGCATCTTGTCTCCAAATGACCAATTTGTTGGCAACGAGAACAACGGGTTGGCTTCCAGCTATATGCCACACTCACCATAGCAATTTCAGCAGAAGCAGAGCAGGTTTAAATAGTGATGGAGCTGGGGAACGGCCCATCCACACCAACTTCAACACACATCTTAGCAAAGGAAAGATTCTCCATACGAGCCGTCTTGGGATCAATCTGAAGAGGGATTCCAACCGCACTAGCTAACCAGCTTAGTCCATCGGGAGACCACAGTTCGAGCGGGATGTTCGACATTTTAATCCAGATTGGAAAACGTTTGTGTTCTTCTTTGGACAAATCCATTCCTGGCTTCCATCGTTTGAGAAAGATTGCTTTGCCAGAAAATACCCATGGGCCAGCGCACAAACATTTCTTCATCATTTCTTCAGATGGGAAATGGAAGAAAAAAAATCCTCCTTCATTGCCGGCGGCTTGCTTGA
>JAODPA010014140.1:0-13363 GCA_025585075.1 Nepenthes mirabilis
GAAGGAGAACGGAGATTGAGCAGGACGGGGTTCAAAATCGCCGAGAGAGGGAAACCAGGACGGGGTACCCCACATCACATTCCTCCTACCTCTCCAACTATATAATTAGTTAAGAATTTTATTTTTAAATGAGGGATTGAGGTTTTTCCTAAAGATTGCTAAGCATGGCCAGTTGAGAGTGGCATTATAAAGTGTGGGAAGATCCACTACTATGAAAGTTAGCATATGGGAAGTTTTTGGATATGTCACCTAGGTTTTTGTTTTTTTTTTGGTAAGCAAGTATTTTGGATTAATGGGAGAAAAAATTACAAATTTGATATTTTATCTCCAAGTATTTTGACTGGGGGATAAAACATAATCCGCTGGGGCATACCCCGAGCCACTAGTACATCCAAAGGTACAAAAAAACCTCTAGGAGGCCAACGATCTACGAAATCTATAGAAATTGAAAAATATTACATCACAACCCAGAGGGAAAGCGCCGCTTTCCTACCCCCTGTAACCAAAATGCACTCCGGCAATAGTTCACTCCGGCACATTGTACTTCGACCATAAGCACTTCAGAAAATTACACGCCGCAAAATGCACTCCGAAAATATTCCACTCCGGACTCTGCATCACTCCGTCCCAAGCACTCCGTCCAATGCACTCCGGTTTCAATACTCCAGATTTCTTGCGCATTCCAGGCAAAAGGGAAGGAAAGGCAAAATGCACTCCGGCAAACGTTTATTCCGGCAAATTGCACTCCGGCCAAATACACTTCAGAAAATTACACTCCACAAAATGCACTCCGGAAATGCACTCTGGCTAATTGCACTCCGGACAATTTCACCAATATAGAGAAAGAAAAGCCACTTCGACTACAGAGAGCCACTCCGTCCTCTAAGGGACTCCGCCAATGAACAAAAGCCACTCCGTCCACCGGCAGCTGCAGGTTTTCATGAATGATAAGTCCATTTTTTCGTGGAAGCAGCTTTACGCTGCCTTCCAGACTTGCACTGACGCCAGGGTTCTTCAGCCGGAATCGAAAAGGCATTACCATGAAGCCCAGCTAAAAAATCAATCTGATTACAATTCAGGAAATCCGGACAATTTGTTGCCGATTTCAGCAAGGTAGACAGAAATCCAAAAACAACCTTCTCCTCCTCTGGGGAGAATGAGGCACTATGGGTTTGAGAGCTGCTAGTCGTAAAAACAATTTGGAAAGCCATCAAATAAGCATCTTGGGGAAACCCCTTATCTGCCGCATCCAACGGAAAGGCAGAGCAGAACTTACTAATGTTCTCATCAGTTAAATCCTGCCAGCACCTATTCAGGAAGTCCGTCACTAGCCTCCTATGTTCATCAGGGGCGTCTTGGAAAAGTTGACGAGAGCCAACTGAGTCCAGGAGCTGCTGAAAAGCCGCGTACAACGATTCTTTCTCAAATGGAACCTCATCATCTGAATCAGAGATAGGGTCCTGATCAACGATCAGATCCACGTTAGGAAAACTACCATCCAGAGAAACCTTCTCGTTCACAGTGCTAGTCCCAACTAGAACAACTGGAAAGCCATCCAGAGAGTATTTCTGAACGATCCGAGAGATAGATTCAGGGGTAATATTAGGATCTACCACCTCAATTGGACCCAAAGCGTGGGAATTAGGTGGGACCTCGAGGGGTCTAGGAGGAGAGCCAGCAGCCCTGGAACCCTCAGGTAGGGCAACAGCCTCATGGGAAACCCCAGCATCAGAAGCAATTGAACCGGCTAATGTGTCAGCCTCAGCTTCTGCATTAGGATGCACATAGAACCCAGCAGAAGGGTCTAAGTGGGAGCCCGCCTCTGGGCATTGTAATGCAGCATGCACGCTGAAAGCTGGAGTCAAATGATCCAAGCTACCCTCCAATTTCGAGGAGAAGCAATTAGAGCCCCCAACAGCCTCAGCCAGCTTAGAATCAGAGTCAGCTGGTATGGAGCACAGCTCAAGCCCCTTTCTGCTGGATTTTACTTGAGCGGCATAGGCATCCACAAGTGCCTCAGCACCTTGCATTTGATCAGATGGATGGGCCACCACTCCACCATGACACTCCGGTCCAAGAGCGGGAACCTGAGGGCATTTTGGTTGCTGATTTTGACATTTGGCAACCCATTTTTTGCTGCTAAGCTTGAGAGGATTACGATGAGCAGGCTTAGAATGGTAAACAACCTCAACTTCCACTAACTTGTCTGAAACAGTCAAGAGCGGAATTTTTTCAGGAAGGGGGTCATCTATACCCACCTCAATACAAATTCTAGCTTGGTGCAGGCGATTCATCCTAGTTGTGCTAGGGTCGCAGAGAATCAGGATACCAATCCTACTTGCAATCCAGCTTAAGCCAAATGGGGTCCAAAATTCAATAGGCACGTTGACCAGAGATATCCACATGGGGAAGGACTTAAGAGATGATGAATCCAGAGACATACCCGGAGACCACCTCTTGAGGAAAATGGAACTCCTCTTGATTTCCCACAGGCCTTTAGCATGGCAAGCCTCCATATGAGGGACAGAGTCAAAAGTAAAGAAAAAAATGCCATTTTCATTCACAGCAACATTCCGCAGCCCAAATCTAGCCCATAATTTCCTAGCTATGGAATCCACAGCCAGGAAATGGGGGGGGTTTATCATGGAACATACCCACCAGAGTGGAACCCCATATTTCGGCACCTTGCTCCCAGACTTCAGCCGGAGGAGCCAGTGGCGTATCGAGCCCAGCTTCCAAAGGAGGAGGGAAAAATTTTAGGGGCGAAAATGAAAATTTACCCTTGTCTGACACTATTTGCGACCAGGATTTGGCAGAGGAAAGTGCATGATCAGCAGTTGCATTCGCACCAGCAGGATATGTTACCTAGGTAACCGCTAGTTGAATGTGTGACGAACCCATCCTGGAATTGGAGTGACAAAAAGTTGTGATGGACCGGCCATTTTCCACAATATATGACCTCCGTCAAATTTTCATACTTATACCATATTAAAATATACTCTGGTAAAAATGTATACATATATATATATATATACTTATGTGGGTGGACTTAATTTTTTCTTTAATTTTACAATGCGTGCACAGGATCGCATAAAGTCGGAATTCTTGAGTTGGCCTGAAAGTAGGTCGGTTGACATCTTGACCGTCCAAGGATTTAGGCTAGTCGCATGAAACCAAAGAAAACAAACGAGCTGAGATGCCATTAGGAACCAAAATTTCTCTAACTATAAAATATTAGCAAAAGCGTCTAAATATCCTTTATATTTCATAACAAAATCATTTTACAAAGGATTTCAGATTGTCCCAAAATTCATCAAGGTCGGTCTTTAACTGCCACAGGTGTCCAAATCAACTTTTCTTTCCTAGCTAGACCGTCGATCCTATTCTTTCTCATCAGGCATGAAATCATCATCGTCAGAAAAATAGAAGAGGAGTGAGCTAAAAAGCCGAGCTAGGTACGCATATGCATAAATACATGATTTCAAATAGAATTCAGAATGAGAATAGAATACATACAGAACATAAAGCGTGGGTTAAGGTCCTTTTTATAAAATCAGATGTAGTTTCAAAACCCTAGCTACATTTAAGTTTGCAGCTACTTGACCATCTATGTTGGCTATATTTTAGGCCTGCAGCTACTCGACTGTCATATATTGAAACTAGCTACATTTAAGGTTTGCAGCTACTCGACTGTCCAAACTGGCTATATTTTAGGCCTGCAGCTACTTGACCATCACATATCAAAACTTGCCACATTTAAGGTCTACAACTACTCGACCGTCCAAATTGGCTACATTTTAGGCCTGTAACTATTCGGTCATCATATATCAAAAACTGACTACATTTAAGGTCTGCAGCTACTCGATCATCCAAATTAGCTACATTTTAGGCCTGCAACTATTCGACCATCCAAACTGATTTCATAATTCATGAGCTTCCAAAAGTCCGAAGTTCTTATCAAAGCAATAGACTGAAATTCAAATAGTTGAAGTTACTCAATAATGCAATTAACCGAAGTTCTTCACAGATACAAATACCGGACTTCTTCAAAAATGCAATTAACCAGACTCATACAAATCAGCCAATAATTGGACTTTATGAAATAAGCAAATAACCAGACTTCTTAAAACATGCAAATGTTGGACTGCTTTTAAACCTACTCATAACCAAACTTATGCAAATGTCCAAACTTCATGCAGGTATGCAAATAACCAATTTTCTCATAAATGAGCAAATAATCAAAGTTCTTCAGTGATGCATTCATAAACGATAACATCATGCTGAAAGTAATTATCATGGCATTCCTTATGTAGATACATAGTAGAGAGAGAGCATGAAAATAATATTGCTTAACAGACTTTAAACATAACTTTATCAAAAAACGTAAGGTACACTTGACTCTCACAAGCATACCGGTCAACCCTCTCACAAGCATACTGGTTAGTCCTCTCACAAGCATACCAGTCACTCCTCCTTACAAGCATACCAGTCATTTACATCAAATCCCATACCAGCAAAATATATTATTCTGGCATTTTCATTTCATTCCGTCAGTTTTAGCGTAAACTGGCCATTATACCCATTCCGGCCGTGCTGTAATTTTATCCGGTCAACTTATATCACCCAAATTTTTGGTCAACACAACCCAATTTTCCAGTCAACACTTCCAAAATTGCAGTCAACTTATATTACCCAAATTTCTAGTAAATACCTTAACATTTCAGTCAACATTATATCATCAATATTTCCATTCAATGCCTCAACATTTCTGTGAGGTTTCGGGTCTAAAAACTTGATAATGATGAGGTGATTAGTATGCTAATGATCAATACTAGTCCTATGGAACGAATAAGGCGGGGTATCAGAAGAAAAATCATGAAGAATTCGGGTTCGTGCTGCTGAAGCACTGCCAGCAGGCTTGCGCCTACTGTGCGCTCGAGCCATGGCTCGAGTGCAATTTCTAGAATTGCGCCCGCCCGCTGGCCGCTCGAGCTCCACTTGAGCGGGAATTCACGAATTGCGCCCGACTGACGCTCGCTTGAGGCGCGCACGAGCGGTGGCGCCTTTTTAAGTCGCAGCTGCTTCTCTTTTCCTCATTTTCCCACGAGCCGAAAGCTTCTAGACAAAGAGGGAGCACCGATTTTAGTGAGAGAAAGATGGAGATTGAGGCCGTGGAGTCCGAATCCGTCCGAGAGCTAGTTATAAAGGTGAAAGCACACGTCGAGGCAAGTGTTCTCATACTAACTTTTCATTCTCTTTCGATATTTTGTTTGATTTACTTGGGTATTTTCTGTCGATACCCATTATTAATGTTAGAATCTTGAAACCCATGTTTAATGACCAAGGAATATGTAGTTAGTTGTTCAAATCGTGTCTGATTCACTCGGTTTGGTTTCACCGAAACCCTAACCCACGAAATTGGGGATTTCCCGTTTTCCTTCCGCATATCATGAAATTGACCTGAAAATATGAATCTCCACGTCCCAATGATGTATATATGTCAGACGCGAGTTTGATCTCGCACATTTCGACCTGTTCGCGGTGTCCGGGCCCTCTAAATTAGCCCTGACACTGTTCATCCGAGTGTAAAGAGGGAAATTGCATGTTTCCACCTTCGTTGTATGTTGAATCAACCCCAAAAGGTGAATCACCATGTCCCAATTGTGCATATGTATCAATTGGATGCCCGATTTCACAAGTATCGAACCATTCGCGGCGTCTGGATGCTCTAAAAGAGGTCTGACACTGTTCATCCAAAAATAAATGGGAAATTTACATGCAATGCCCTCGTTTAATACTTACCCAAAAAAAAATTTGCCCTTGTTTAATTGTTATGAAAGAAATGTCTAAATGTTTCAATGTGATGTAAGCCCTGAAAAGGTGTATCCGTGTACCGGAAGCAAGGAAATGAGCCCCGGAGGCTTCTAAGTCAGTATTTGGCTATCGAAGGTATGAAATTTGGAATTCTCTTGTGAATGTGAATTGAATGGTAAAAAGGGAATTGAGTTCCACAGAAAGTTGTGAACCGAGCAAGCAAATGGAAGGGAATCCGCATTGCACATTGTGTTGGAATGATTTCCCAGATGGAGATGTATGTGATGGGAATGGGTTTTCCCGAATTGTGAATGTGTATGGCAAATGTGGATTTCCCTCTCCAAGTGTTGGAACTATTCTTGAAATTATGACCATGATTCATAGGTGTAGTAACCTTTGGCTTACCATGTCCATCTCGGTGTGAACTCGAGGAATACTTGGCCACGTATTCTAGCCTCTCGTGGGAGCGGGTGATGTTCGTAGTACATCTTAGGTTAATACTATGGAAGAACGAGGAACTGCCTGGTCCCCGGGGGATATGGGGCTTGTTGAGATGACCGAGTGCTGTAGGCCTAAAATGTAGTCATTGGTTTAGTGTTGTATAGTGGAGATGCAACTGGTGGTCGAGTGCTGCAGACCTAAAATGTAGCCATGTCTTTAGAATGTGTAGCGAACACATTCCTTTCCTCGTTCTCTCGCATCGTTGGTTAGTATGGCCTACTAGCCCGGGTCCATAAAGATAATATAATGATGAAAATAAACAATGCCTAATCAATGTAACCATGAGAATCCAGTGATTCAATATATTTCCTATTCCCTCTCTTGATTCATGATTATTGAGATTACTTGTATTCCCCCTCATTCCAGTTGTTCTATTATTTGCCTACGAGTATTGGGCATGATTATATTTGCTGAGCTGTATGCTCTCACTCTTGCTATTTTTCCTTCTAGATGGGAATACTTAGCCGACGCCAGATTAGTTAGAGCAAGGAGAGAGACTTGCATTGAAGAGAGTTGCTGGACATCGAAGCTTGAAGATTGGGTTATGTTTATCATATTAGAATATAAACAGCCACTCATGGATGGATGTGGCTTATTGTTATATTGCTGGAAACGCATCAAGTCAAGGAGGCAGAGAAAAACTAAACCATTGAAGCCTAAGGGATCCTCATGTACGAATGCTGCTTCTTGCTGATTGGAGGTGCAGTAATTGTGCTGTCTCCAAGTTGTTTGTGCTGCCCAGTGGGTCGAATTTATTGCCTCCTGTGCTGATGTTGGGTTGTACTCCTGGTGATGGCGGGCTTCTGCATCTTTATACTGGCTTTACTATATTTTGCTGCTGGTGTTCCATGCTGATAGGTTGTAGGAAGAGGAAAGAGCCTCAAAATTAGCTACTGAATATCCAAGCACAAATTGATTGACCTCTTGCTATCATGATGTGTCCCGGTCCTCTATTACTGCTGAAGCCTGGGAGCAGGTTGTTTTTTCTAATCTGATGCCATCCCTCTGGCCAAATTTAAATTTTTTCTCTGAGTTAGCTTGAAAACGGCTCCTTTCTGTGCTGAACAAGCCTGTTGGAAGATGTTGCTGGAGAGGAGTATTGGCTCTTGGCAGTTTGATGATGATGGTGCATTGTTTCTCCAGCTATGGTGGTGGGCTAGGATATTGATGATGCCGTGTTGCCATTTGTTTTGCCGGTTTTCTGCTACATCTTGGATGATGCTGCTTGTTGGTATGGGTGTCAACCCAAATTTCTGCTTTTTGGTAACTTCGCAAAGCTGCTGGCACGGATTTAGCTGGTGTTGGGGCTCTGCTGCAATTACCTAGAGATTATGTTGGATAGTTTGATGAGTTTGCTGCTGTTGGTTAGATGATCACTTTTGTTAGCAAGTTAGGATAATCCTGCTTTGCTCTTTGCTGATGCCCTGATTGTTTTGATCATCTTGCTGAGGATTATTGCTGAGATCAGCTCGGCCCGCTTGCTGAGATCATTTTGTGTTGTGCTTTGACTCTTGGAGGCATTGCTCCTGGGTGCAGGCAATTTTGCGTTGAGCCGGCTGTGCCTCAGGCAGCTGCTGGTTTACTTCTGCTGTTGCTGAATTGTTGAGGGTGGAATTGGAGTTACCTGAAGTTGGGTGATGCTGCTAAATTTGATGATTCTGGATCTGGGTGAAGCCTCCCATTAGGTTGCTGGTTCCATTTTACTTTTGGAAGAATGGCTTTAGGCCACGGGTCTGTTTCCTCCATATGGGATAGATGATGCAGTGGATAGCCGCTGTCTCGGGTGGCTGTAGTTGGTGCTGGGCTCCCTGTCCCCATTGGTGTTTCC
This sequence comes from Nepenthes mirabilis, assembly GCA_025585075.1. Taxonomy (NCBI): domain Eukaryota; kingdom Viridiplantae; phylum Streptophyta; class Magnoliopsida; order Caryophyllales; family Nepenthaceae; genus Nepenthes; species Nepenthes mirabilis. Next base: position 8,144 of record JAODPA010014140.1, read on the forward strand.
CCGGAAAATATATTTTTTTGGTGTACGTTTTTGGTGGGCGAGATACATGCAGCTGTTTTAGATGTTGTTCACCTAGTTGTTTTTTTCTTCTTTTCGCACGGTTCATGGTTTTGTTCATGGTGGTGCTCGGGGTATGCACTAACTCGTTGTTCTAATTCTAAGTTGGTAAAATACTTGGAGTTAAAACATCGTTTTGTAATTTTTATTTATTTTAATTCATTTTACTTACCAAAAAAAAATATTGTTATATTATGGTTTTGTTATGCTTCCGCAAGTTTTTGATGATCTAGTTATGCTTCCGCGTTTGTTTTGATGTTTCTGGATTATGTTTCTTCCTAGACGGCATCTCTCTAGGTCCAATTCCATAGTTGGGGATACTGTGATTGGAGCCATGGATGATATGGCTGATTATGTGATCCTGTATATTGTGTTGTAGGCTTTGTATTAGTTATTTTGGTTAAATTTATGCTTGTTCAGGATGTATTTGAGCAAGTTGTATTTTTTGGTTTTCGTCCAGTTACAGAGAAAATTCTAACGAAATTTCTGTAGAATCCATGGGTTAATTATGGGCTTTAGTTTATGTTATCATTGACGGAGATTATTCGAGGGAGAATAATTCGGTCCGTTACAATTTCAGTCAACATTATATCATCAATATTTCCAATCTATACCTCAACATTCCGGTCAACATTATATCAGCAATATTTTCAGTCAATGCCTCAACAATCTGGTCAACGTTCCCCAAATTTCCAATCAACCTTTAAGTCTGCCGGTCCACTGTTCTTGTTCTTAAATAATTTCTTAGCTATTAAGATAACACTTCATAAATTAATTAAGACAGAACCTAATTATAGAACCTTAATTACTATATTTGGGAATCAGGATATTACAAGCCTCCCCTTCGGACAACCATCAAAATCACCTAAATACAAATCCTCGAAATGAAATCCATCCATATAAATATCAAATCTATCAGAAATATGAACATCTAAACAAACACAGGATCCAAATGCCACTATATATTCGTAGCTCCAACGTTGTAACTCCAGACATAATGTTAGCACAGAGAGATGCCAATAGGTACGTAAATGCAAATCATAATAACCTACGAAAGCATATAAAATCATCCATACATAGTGGAAACTAAATGCATTGGAATATCATCAATAAAATTAAAATACATCCACACATCCATCCAATATGTACATATGCCCTCCATACATACGTACAAAACCACAAAAATCATCCTCCAAGCCTAGCATGATCCATAAGATCTACTCCTCCTCATCAGGTATAAGTTCATACTCATCTAAAGGCAAGAAAATAGCATGAGTGAGCCAAATACCCAACAATGTACAAATATAATAAAGACAATGCATTATATTTTAAAATAAATCGAGGGAACAGGATAGGATCATAATACAAATGCAAAAATGTAAAACATGATCAAAAATATTTTCAGAATATATTTAACTTTTATATCTTATTTCTGATTTTCTTTGGATACAGATATTGCATTTAAATTTCTTATTTTACTTCTGAGTCCTTTAGGTATAAAACATACAGAAGCTTCACTCATATTTAGGGACCAGGACTACTAGGCCTTACCAACTAACGGAGTAGACATCGAGAAAATAGATTGTGTTCACTCCACACAATCGAAAGGCATTATATCTCTGTTTAGAGGCCAAAACATACAGAGTCTCTCACTTAAATCCCCACGGCATGGCCTTTTTCTCGATATTACTGTAATATCTTAAGGCATGTCAAGGAATACTAACCTCTAAAATACAAATCCTTGGTCCAATTTCATGATTACTTTACATAATTCAAATTGAAAACTCAGTACAAACATGTGAATAACGGGTAATAGATAATGGATACGGTTAGCAAATAATGGATACGGACAATGGATAACAAATAACGAATACAGATGACAGATGCCGATATTGACGATGGATAACAAATAACGAAAACTGATGATAGATACCGATACTGACAATAGATAACAAATTATAGAGTCTCAATTTCTTATTGCAAATTCCAATTTCATACTCTTGCAGAAATAGGCACATATTGCATATGCTTGGGATACAAATACATAATTCCATATTCTTACAAATACAAATTCATATTCTATATTCTTGTGGACTTATTCAGATATATATTTTCATATTCTTGTGGAATCAAGTCTTCGCATGACTTCAAATATATGCATAAATTAACTTAAAGCATAGTAAAATTATGAAATTCTTACCACATTGAGCCAAACAAAATATTATAGCTTCTGGACAACAAATCGCTTCATACAAAATATCTAACGTAATTTCCGGAGCATACAAAATAATACATACAAAATACATGTAGACAAACATCAAATAATTAAGGTAAAATATTCACAAAGTTAGGGTTCTAATTTTCTAAATCCAAAACATGCATAAACCCCAAAATAAATGGGTGAAAATGGTGGGGCATGGGGTTAGGTTTTCCAACGCACACAATACCTCTTAAAACTTCGAAAGCGAACATAAAATCAATATATATGCATACTCAATACATGGGTACCATAAAATACATACTAGGACGGGTATCAAAATAAAAATACCCAAAAGAAACAGAAATAAAAGAGCAACAAGAGAAAGAAAAGCATATGAGTGTACTTGCCTCGACCCGATTTACAATTTTCTCAGCTAACTCTAAGCCGAAAATGAACTCAAGAGCTTCAATCTCCTCTTCTCTCTCTTCTCCACTGTGCCCTCTCTTTCTCCTCTCTCCCTTTTCTCTCCACAAAATGATAGAAAAAGAGATGCACAGCTTTAAATAGTGAAACTGGCACTCGAGTGCACGTCGGGCACCCTTCGGGCATCCCTCTCCAAGAATCGGCGCTTAAGCAGTGCCTCGGGTGCCCCTCAAGAGCCATGCTATTGAAATCAACACTCGAGTGGGACTCGAGCGCCACTCAAGTGACCGTTAAGCCTGCAGTGAGCCAGCATCACATACACGTCATCCAGGACCCGTTTTGACCCTTCTAACCTAGTTTTTTACATCCTTTGACATCAATTTTGATTATATTAGCTTAATAAATCCTGACTATCATAATTTAAAACTCGAATCTTATTTACAGATTAACATTCCAAAGTTTACAAGGTCGGCTCCCAATTTTGCCAGTTTTGGGTCTTTAGGCTCTTTACTCCAATTTCTCCCACGTTTTTTTGACCTTGATTAACTTAATTACTCATAATTACTATATTTAAAAAATTGGTACCTTATAGAATGGTTCCTATACCTTAACAAATTCTTTATCTAACCCATAAAACGGTCTATCTGATAATTGTAATTCATTTCTTTTGAGTCCTAGCTTCACAAATGTACCAAGATATAGAACATTTCCTAAACTTATATTATCAATAAGACTCGTTTCAACTTGTAGTCCAAAATTTCATCTGAAGTGAGTGCCAATACAATAAGTGGATTAGAGTGAAGAGATGTTACATATGTCATATCATCATTATTAAATCTAATGACATCATCTTCTATCCCTATCTATTTTTTGCTAGAGGAAGTCTTCTCTAAATAGTTTGAAGCTTTAATGCCTGTAGGCCTTGACAATGCCATGTTTATCACTCTAGCTGTCATGGAGTTTTGATGTTAGTGATGGTTCCACATCACTTTTATTATTGTCGCTAAGGAGAGACTTAATATTTGTAAATATTTGTTTAGATACCCTTTTTTTATCAGGGTCTCAATTTTCTTCTGTAGTTTTTGGCAATCTTTGTTGTTATATCTTAGATATTAATAATAGAAATAGTACTTAGACTGATCAACTCTTTCTAGATTATTGACTTGCTTTAGTTACTAGAAGAACTTCTCATTCTGAATTTACATGAGAACATTTGTCTAAGTGTCATTTAGTAAAGTAATATTCAATGACTTTTATTCTTTCTATACTTCTCGACTATGTTCTTTGTTGCTTCCTATGATCTCAAGCAAATGAGTTATCGTCATTCCTCTTTATCCCACTGCTTGACATCAAATGATATCCATATTCTAAGCATTCTGGCTACTTCTCTTTATTAGCCTCATCAATTGCAATATATGCTTGAGTAATAGTTTTTACCTTTAGGAAAGTCTTTGGCTCCTGTTGGACTAAATATTTGAGGAAATCACCTAGTTGTATTGTAGCCATGAAGTCATTTAATTTTACCTCATTGGTGAGTTTTGATATACCTTGAGCCTCAATATTAAACCTAACAAGAAAATGTTTCAGACTTTCAATTGGGCCCTATCGAATCATAGCAAGGTGCTAAGGTTGCTTCTTCTCCCTCCGACTGGAGGCAAATTAGTATATCAACTAGTCTACCAATTCCTAAAAGTATCGTATAGAATTTGGTGTTATCTTGTAGAACCAAATCATTGTGCCTCCCTATAAAGTTAAATAGAAATAGAGATATAATGTAGCATTCCCAAGGTTTCGGAAGCCATGGAGCATCCAAAAATGGTCCAAATGATTTATTGGGTCGGTGCTTCCATTAGGAGGCATCAATCAAGCATTTTGAATTTTTTGGAAAAACTTATGAGCTTTGATCTCCAAAGTGAATGGTGTAACAGAACGGATCCCATTTTCTATAGGACCCTCCGTCAAATAGATTCAAAATAGAATTCATGAACTTAAAATACTGAATTCTGTAGAAATTTTGGTAGAGTTCTATCGAAAACTGGACAGAAACCAAAATATATCCTGTAATGAATACCCTGTACAAATCATACTCGATATCTAAATCTCAGACTTATGACCACAATACAATCATAGGACCAGTACAGGCACACAACTAACCAAATATCATAATTTACATTCTACAACACAATACACAGGACAACAAGTGCGATCCATTACTTTAATTTAACAACCCTATCCACTATACCAAAATTCAGACAAGAGATACCATCTCGTACCTATACAGAAACCAGACAACATATAGCGAAAGCAACTATGTCCTTAATAGAAAACTGCCGAAGCATAAATACAGTTCCGACAGATAATAACACATATCATAGCTATTTATACATAATTTCCTTTACAAAACTCAATAGATCATGCAAAACTATCAGATTTTTTAAAATACTTCAAGATAATCTTTGAGGCTTCACCGAGGCTCCAGAACCTTCCTTATTAATCTCTAGCTAGACGTGATCCTCCAATATCTTCTCTCTCTATATATA